>VZRN01005367.1:1859666-2058482 GCA_013397935.1 Dasyornis broadbenti
CGCGTCCAGCGGCTGCCGCGGCGGGCAACGGAGCGCAGCGAGGGCTGCCAGCCGTTCATCTCGTCTCGGTATTTTTCATTTTCGTACATTTTTTTAATCGTTATCTTTTTATCTTTACACAAAGAATGTACTTTTCACAGACAAAGCATCCCACGGCACTGTCACCGGCGCTGCCCGTCCCTACGCTCGGGCCCTGGCTATGCTTCTCCGCAGCCACTTTTCTCCCTGGGGAACTGGACTCTGGACCCGGTGCCGCTCTGCCAGGCTTTGGGGACAGGTTTGGTCCCGCAGCCGTCTGGTGCTGGAGGAGGCAGCACGGGAGCGTGGCCTGGCAGGTGCCTGGATGGCCGGGATCTCCCTGCCGCCTCCCAAAAGCGCGATCCCCGGCATCGGGAAGTCCCGGTCGCAGCTGGAGAACAAAGTACGGTCGGGGCGGTCGGCGGGGAAATTGAGCAGGGCAACGTTTTGTTTTGCGCTGGGTTTCACAGAACCGAAAGCCGGTCTTTTCCCCCTGCAGGTGAACGAGTATATGACTCAAACATGTCCTTGCTTTCCTACCTGCATCCCCTCTGGTTCCTTAATGAAAGCGTAGAGCAGCGGACAGAGTCGCGAGGCATTTTCATATAACTCCTGCTGAAGACTTAGTAAGATCCTGTGTACTGCAAAATACCGTTTGCATTGTGGGAGTACAGTTGTGGTGAAAAGGAGATTTTGGGCCATCTGTGTTTCGCAGAAGTCCCACAGTACTAACCTTGCACTGGGAACAGCAGGGATGGACCAAAGGAGAGCGCACAGTCCCCACAGCTCTGCTCTCTAGGTTTTCCCGGATACAAGATTCTACCTTTCTGCACCACAAACTGAGACAGCAGTCACTGGGAGACCACCTCTGGAGCCCATCGCCTATGCATAGGCTGCTGGGGGATCAAATTCCGTCACAGCAGCCTCCAGGGAGGTCTCTAGGAAAGGCTGATTTCCTTAGCTGGTTCTTGCAAAAGCTGCACCATCCTGCACACTTTTTGATAGCAATACAGGATACCAAAAACACTGTGCCACATTCACACATCTAATTTTTCCCATACTCGAATGCATTCTGTGATTTTCCATTATCTGGTTTGCAACATGAGTAGGTTTTTAGCAAAAAACTAGATTGATGATATATCAGCTAATATATAGATATAACAGCTAATTGATGATATATCTGCACTGAACAGCCTAGTTTAAATTCATAACGATGTAGTCCATGCTGCCACCTACGTCTTCTGATTCAGGTTTCTTGTGTACTGCAGCTTCGATTCACAGGCATCCTTCGCGGAAGGCAGCTCACATTTTGTGAGGCTCCACAAGGGACCACAAACACAGGCAGCTCTGGCTGCACTAGGGAACGAAGCAAAATGTTTCTCACCGTCTCAGCCACTTGTTTGGTTGCTGTGAGGATGCCTCGATGCAGATTAAGAACCAGCAGTCACATCAGTGAAATGTAAGTAGCGGCTGGAGCCTCGTCTGTGTGAAGGATCCTGCCAGCACAGCTGTACCACTGACAGCAGTGGAATATTTTGCTCAAGTTCTCTAGAGGAATCAAAGCCTTTATTTTGTCTCTGGCTTTCTCTTTTTCTGTTGCTCCTCACTCATTAAAAGTCAGCCACACAAAGCACATGGTTGCTGTCTGTGTTTAAAAATAAAGTGTCTGGGGTAAAAGACCAACAGCCAAACCTGTTTTGAAGTCAGAGGCATGTAAACTGTACCTGGAACTAAGTGGAATAATAATAATTAGTCCTCTTGTGTCATAAATATGCACATTGCTGTCTGCTATTTTGTTATGAGACAGCACAACTTCTGAGAATGTGCTTGATGAATATTTGGGGGAACTCTGCCTTCAGCTGCAGTGGCGTACGACAGCACTAATGCCTTTGGCTCCTCCGCTCTCTTATGTAACTGAAATCACAAGTTAGAGCCCAAATTACAAAGCATAAGCATGTGTGTAATATTAAGCATACAAATGGTGCCTGAAATTACTATCCTTTTCATGTAGGTCTGGTTTTAATCTGTTAGAATATTTGCTTCTGCAGCTTTATTGATTTCAGTGTGCGCTGATGCCGTTCGTAGCACAATCAAGCCTAAGCCCTTAAAAACCCCACTGTGAGGACATTGACCCAAACTTAACTAAGACAGGCCAAAATCACTCTGGTTACAGGTAGGTGGAGTTCAAATGACTTGTATACATCGAGTGTATCCTGTATTAAGATGCTACCGCAAGCATCTGTGCCTGCTTTGGCAACCAGAGTAGCAGGTTTTTGCACCCCAGCCCAAGGCAGGGCTTGGCCATCACCTTTCTTTGAGCTTTCCCTCTTTCTCAGAGACTATTTTTACCATTACTATGCTGATCTGCTTGCTGGAGTTCTAAGGTGTCGGGTGCTGATACAGCGAGTGCCTCTTGTATCTGTTTAATCCGATAACATAACTCTTTTTTAATCTCCACGTCTGGGTCACAGGGTTTAAAAAAGACACTGGGCCAAATCCCCAGCTTGGCTACAACGCGTGGAAATCTACTGAGATGGCACGAAAGTCAGGAGAGATTCGCTGTATTTGCACCCGGGTAAAGAGGTCTCGAGGGGCAGGGATGTGAGTGCCAGATTTCAGATGGATGAATATTAACACAAGGGTATGGCAGAGCTAAGTTAGGTTTCCATCAGGTGAGGTGGAGGGAGGAATATTACACCAGGACCTAAAATATGCTCATCAGAAAATTGCCATTAATTTTTAAATGGAAACAGATTTAATATTTCTTCATTTTTCAGCAAAAACCTTGTTTTCACTGCCTGGCTGCTAGAGGGAACATGATGTTTCATGGACTCAGGACCAAGAGAGGGCATGGATGAAGAGGAGGTTTTGCAGGGATTGGGAAGATTTTACATAGAAACATTAAAATTTAAGAAAGCAAAGTTCGTTCAGGCACGAAGTCCAGCTGAAATGTAGGAGAGAAATGGACAGCACTGTCTGTAAAGAGCTGTATAAGCAAGAACAGCAAAAAGATGGTCTGAATAAGTCCATTGCATTAATGATTTTCTAGACATGAATTTCCTACACAAAGTTATATGGGGTCAATCTTTAGGGTTCCCCTGTGTAACAGAGGATCCTGAGCCTGAAAAAGGGAATCAGATTTTGTAAGGGATTTGCATATCATGGAGTGACTCTGAATTGCAGATTTTAAGCATTACTAAATTGGGGAATAAATTGTTGCTGTTGCTGTTACATACCAGGATATCTCACTAATCCACACAATCCACTAAGTTGCTGTAGTTTTAGTCTGTGTTTATTTTAGATGAAATTATGGCCTGGACAGTTAATTTTTTTTAGTTTATCCATATAAATCATAGATAAATAAGATATCAAACAGAAATCAAAACATGACCTGTGTTTTTGGTACACTCCCAATCATGTGAACCTGCCAGTGATGGAACCCTGCAAGCAGTTTACAAGTCAAATACAAAGGCAATGAAAAACCACAGGTTTTCTTGAAAAGTAGCCAATTGGCATTAAATTCTCTTGCTTTAATGCTCTGGGTGGCCTATTTTGCTTATATTTGAGACTGCCTAGCCATTATGAGATTGCCTGCACTGGACTTTTCCTTACATCAAGCTAATTACAAATTGACTTGAGGCACTTAGCACGTCTGAGAGGCTGGAGCTGCTCCCTTCTGAACACCGGCTGAGTTTGGAAATGCCTGTTGCTTTACAGGGGCTGATTCCTAAAGTGAGGGGCAAACACAGAAGAACCAAACAGCCTGGAACCAGAGTGGTCACACTGGCTCTTGAAAAAAGTGAGTGTCTCAAGTTAACTGTCAGTCAGCTACCTGGAAATAAAAACCTCTCATATATCCAAAGGTTTTCACTGGGATTTTCAAGAGCTCCTGAGCAATTTAAAATCCTTGAAAGGAATGCACTATAGAATGAAAAATATAAGTATTATTGAAGAATGTCTCTGAACTGAAAACCAGCCAGTTTCATAAAAATGAGCTAAAAAAGCAATAACAGGTACTCTGTCTCCTGGTGGATGGTGTATGAACCGTATGTTTTGCATTTTGGAAGTCACTCTAAAGCAATGTTCTTTTCTTCACTATTGCTGTTGGGAAGAACAGTAGAAGAACTATGCATAAATGAGGTTAAAATAATCTAATTAAAAAAATAAATGTGCTTTCATCTTCAGTTCATATCGAGTCATTTGGGATCTAAATTTAAAAAAAAAAAAAGATAAAAATTCAGAAAGGATTTTGAAGGACAACTGTTTCCCTTTAAGATTAATGATAAACATACTTGTGTTCAAGGGAGAATAGATCCAGTGTTATGTAACAGGATAAAGAAACAAAATCCTTTTTCCTTAAATTAAAATAACCAGTATGTGTGTGGATTTTAGTCAATCACTGAAAATTCAGGAAACCCATTTTCTTTCACAATTGCATTCCACATGCTAAAATTGACGTCTTCTAACTTTTAAACAGAATCACAATAATTAAAGACAAAAAAGATTTGTTTTTTGCTTTGGACCACACTTTGCCAATAGAGGATTGTTCCCTAGGGAAAATTCTGCAGCACTTGCCCTGTGCAAAAATCCAAGTATGTGCTCATGTTTTTATTTTATGTGGCATTAGCAAATCCAGTTATTGCACTTCCTAGTTGTTTTTTTTTTCTTTTTAATCTGATTACCTAGTACTAGATATATGGTAACCTATCTCTTTTAATAGTTTTTTGCCTGAACTAACTATTACATAACAGTTCTTATAAAATCTTGCAATGCCTGCCTAAATTTTCCAAAAAGAGGACAAGATCAACAGGTAATGGATTATTTTTTGATGTTGGCATTGTCTTTGCTGGCTCAATCATATAACATTTATTAAAAAACCACCCAAGAAAATAATTTCCCACCATAGAGCCTCCATTTTTCCACTTCTGTATTTTACAAAAGCACTCATACCAGAATTTCTGCATCAGAATTTGACACATAAAGTTCCTCTATCACATGAGTTCAATTTTCCAAAAGAAGGCAAATGGTAGTATTAATAACCAAGATGTAAGCCTGAAAAGCGTAAGTCTCTGAATGTACTTGTTGCAAAAAAAAGAGTAATCTTGTTGGATCTAATTCTGGAGTCATTGTTTGACACAATGCAGAGCAGTTGGGATTTGCAGAGAAAGGCTCTGCTGAGCTCAGGTGATGTTCACTCGTGCATGGGAGAAGCTCGTGTGTGCTTTGCTGAGCGACTCTGAGCTTTTTCTGCAGACCAAAGTAAACACTGCTGATGTTGGCCCGTCCTTGCACACGTCTGCACTCAACGGTTTCAGTCCGGAAAGCAAAGCTTCACATCTGGGCAGTTTAAGTGTTGTTCCCTCACTGGTCTAAGTCCTCTGTTAGCACTACTGCAGTAGCACAAGGTGTGCTTGGAGATGATGCACATGGTGGATTTGCCTCTTTCCCTGCTAACACACTTGCCATGCTGCAGCTAAATATTCTGCTGCTGCACGGCCTGCAGAGATTTCCTGGGCCTCACAAGCACAACAGGTCCTGCCAAGTCAAGATGCTTACACGGGTGCAGAAAAGGTGATATGAAAGGTGGGAAGCCACAGGAGATGTAAGCTGGGAGATGGGGAAGAAGTTGTGGCAGACCCACTCTGAAAATAATAAAAGATCAGCAGAGTCTGAGGCTGCCCTGCAGAAACACTTCCATTTCCATTTGGAGCTGGTCATCAAGTTGGGTAGGCTTGGCCTGGCCACATCCCAGGTGACAGCGGACATCACAGTGGAAAACAGTCCACAAATGTACGGTGATGAGCTTGCTGAGGCTGTCGAGCCGTCATGACTTACACAACAGATCCAGAAAAGCTGATGGATTAAATATAGTGAAGAAAAAGAAGTGCGATCACTTGAGTGAATTCATACATGCTCATATTTCTTTCTATTTGCTGATGGGTCCCATAAGGGAATGGAGCAGATCCTTCTCTCTCAAAGCGATGGTGAAACAATTATGAGGAGTGTATAATTTTCAATTACTTTGCTTATTCTGACAAATTATATTGGTAGATATATGCAAACACTAGGAGAAAATACTGTAAGAAACAAAACCATTCCCAAATGCATGCTTGTACGAGTTCAGACAGATAGAATTTCTAGCTAGGTGAATTAATGCACTGCAAGCAGAGAAAGGGCTTCAAATGCCTGAATGTCTGGAAAAAAGAAGAAATTTAAAAGGAGTCCTGCAAGCTCTCCAGCAACTGCTCATCCAGCTACATGATTTTAATTAACAGAACTGGAAAGCAAGCATATAATATAAACTTAAAAACACAGCGCTTCGGTTTTCTGGACTCCCAGTCCAAATGCAAAACAAATTGCTTGCATCTGGTGGCAGGGAGGCAGAGCTGGCAGTGGGAGCGCCGCTTTTGCCCAGCCGAGTGACGCAGCGGTGTCCGCCACGCTGCCCACGGAGGGCGGCCCAGCCCACGCCTGGCATGTCCCTGCCCGCTGTCCCCTGGCACAGCCGGGACACAAACACTTGAAGCATTGCCTGCGTGCTCCGAGGAGATGCCTGGGCTTCCACCTCTGCTGGCAGGACATCACTCCCTCCGAAAGGCAGCAGTGTCACTGAGGAGAGGCCAGTGGCTCCCAGGCGTGGGTGACCTTGAGCCTCCCCAAGCAGTTACCTTTTCTGGACCTTTGGCAGGCTCCCAAGTGATCTTTCTGCCGGAATCTCCGCTGCCCAAAATAAATCCAGCAATATTCACTGCGGCATCCCTGCACTTCTCTTTTGGGATACCTGACGCTTATCTCCCAACCTGGGCAGAGAGTGGTTTTGGAAAGTTTACCCGGGTGCAGAAACACCACCAACCCAGTGGTGCATCCTTGCAGAGAACGACTTCTGCCTGTCTCTCCCAGCCAGGGCAATCCCTCTTTGTTGTCTGCACATAAGAAGGTGAGGAAAAGGGAGAGGGTGGAATAGGCTCAGCGTGAAGCACAAAATATCCAGACGGGCCTCTAAATGTGTTTGGCCAATGCTAGTCAGCTCTGATTTGTATCGAAGGCCAATCTTATCACTTGCTGATTATTAAATGTGCCACAAATGGTTAATATTTTGTGAGCGGTTGGTCACAGGCTGCCTGTAGCACTAAGCAATTGTCTCTTACTCTGTCTGTCAGCCAAAGTCCTCAAGTTTTTTCCTTTTTTCTCCTGCAAATTTGCCTGTTGGGCTCATTAAGTTCACGGAGACAAGTGTGAAAACTTGCTCCCAGACCCCCACATTTCCTTGGGAAGCACTTCTCAGCAAACTGTGGAGTAGCCAAAGTGGATTTGGGATGCCCTTGGCACTCACAAAGACACCCTTGATCACTGTTGCCCCATAGCAAGTGCTGCTGGAGGCCATCAGTATCGTGGAGGAGCTGCATGGCCAGGCTGGGCTGTGACAGCAACCAGGCATCATCCAGAGCAGGAACTGCCTGATGACAGAGCTCAATAAATCATGGAGCAGAGGCACACAGTGGAGGGTGTGGTGGACTCCCGGGAGCTTTTCCATCCAGTGCCTCCGGAGGTCCTGTGAAACCATGTGGAGAGGGGTATGGCATCTATCAGGCACAACCACTGGCGTGCTGGAGCTCAGGGCACAGGCACCATCTCCAGCCAGAGCACAGGACACTGCCCCATGCCCACTCCACCTGGCTTCAGCTCAGGTTTCCCCTCACACTGAATTCATGCCACCCCAGAGCTCTTTGCATGTGTCACTGCCTGAATTTTGCTTCCGTACTCGGAGACTAAGCTCCCAGTTCTCCCAGTAAGACACAGGTTTAAACACAGGTCATGTTTCTGCTGTTCTCCACCAGCAAAACAGCTGTCTGCTCTAAACATGAAGTTATTTTTGTAAGAGCAAAAGCATGAATTATTTCAAGCTTGCCTCAGGATGAATTTTCAAGGGTACTGCGGAGACTGTTTCCACAACAAAATGGGAACTCCTCTACTGAATTGTTCATGTTACTTTCATGAACGCTAGAAAAGGGACTCACTTTTTTTTAAATGTCAGCAGATACCTGGAATGGGAAATAGTTTCCATAAATCCTTTGGAAGCTATTGTTGTTGATGTTGTCTAATCTGACCAAAAATTCAATTTGGCAATTCTTATTAAACCTTGCTGTTAGGTATAGGCAATTAGCTTAACAAAATATCAGATAGGATCTCTGCTGTGTTTGCTATGCCTGTTGCTCTGATACTTACCTGGTGGGAAATGGCTTTGGAAGAGCACAGCCACATCTTCGTAACTGTTTACATCACATTTCTGACAGAGCTCCACCCTGTTTTCCCCATTTGTACTTTGTTTTTCATGAATAAAGGTCATGGCATTGGCATCACAAAAAAATATTGTTGCTGTAGAAGGAATTCAGCTGTCCCCTCTGGGTAATAAACAGTAATGTACTCCAAGGCTGGCAAGGCAGTAATCAGAGATGGAAGAGCAGGCCAAGACCAAGAGATTTCTGCAGACTGCCAGCACCCCACAAGTCAGCTGTCTCCCTGCCTGTGCTGAGCCGCTGCAGACCCTGCACAGTCTCTAATATTTTGCCCAACCTGGATTTAGGCATCCTCCAGCTGCTGGCAGTGGCTCTGTTGCGGGTACCTGCCTCCCAGCCAGTCACACTACTGGAATTTGTTGTCTGATAGTCATAGGGCATTTTCTCTGCAACAATGTCGTACATAAACCCAAAACCTCCCTGTGTGTGTTGGTGGCCTGGGGACATGGTTACCAGAGGTAGCTGCCAACCATTGGCTGCCCCTTCTCTGGAGTGCTCTCCAAGGAGGTGCTGTGGCCAGGGCACGTTGTTTAGTCATGGTTTTGTGGGACTCTGATCTGGCTGTAGCCCAGTTACACAAGACATCTTTTGGGCCACATTGTATATAGATCAGGAAATAAACGTATGGGAGCTGCATCCCTTGATTCAGCTATAAAGTAAATGAGATCTTTCCCATGTCTCTGTATTAACATCCACACTGACCTTCGTGTTTGTGCTCGTGTCAAAATCACCACTTGTCTTTTGGCTCAAAAGCCATTCTTCTAAGCTTTTGTTATGTGTGAGGCTCTCAAGCTCTCTGATGTTTTCTCCTCCTTTCAGTCTGCCAATACTTTCCAGAAAGGAGATATTTTAAATAACTGCAATATTCTAGGAGTAATTTCATCACCAGTGCCTGTAGAAACACTCCCCTAAACTTATGGCCTATGGTTTTATGATTCTCTGGGCATGGACCAAAATCTGAATTGTTCTGAGAATATGAGGGAAATGAGCAGAAGTTGCTGCATTATTGCTACAGCCAATGACACACAACAGCCAACAAGCAGAAGCTCAACATCAAATGCACTGGGAATACTTTTAGCAGGGACACTACTCAAGCAATTCCTAATTCAGTAGAAAGCGTAATGGAGAAAAACCCCCAGATTAAGCAGACTTTGAACTTTCTTTCCCAGAATCACACCAGTTGGGTAGCAAATCGAATTCTACAGAAATAGTTGGGGATTTTGTTAGTAAACAGCCTAGAGGTGAATTCCTCGGTGTTTCTCAATTAGATATGTTTGAAACAGAGATGTGTCCGAATAATAATTAACACTTGTTTTTACGGGGTGCTTTAGCATAATCCCAGAAATTATAATTTAGGAAGTGCAGATCTTCCTTGTTGCAAAGCCCTCAAGATTCCTGTGGCAAAAGTCAGGAATCAGATAAAATAGAAGCAATTAATAAAGTATTTAATCATTAAAATTTTTTCCAACACTGGAAGGTTTTGGAAATCACGCAGCAGGTTTTGTACATCCTCTGGCATTTGAAAATTTGTCAGTAATGAGAGCTAAATGAATGCTGAATACAAGTATAAGGCTTAAAACAATGTCACATCAGTGTCACATGTTAGTGTGCACAAAAATAGTATTTTAGGCGAGTTGTTCAAATAAAATCAAAATTGTTTATTTCTTTTATAAAGCAGTCTCCTCTTGATTATTAATAGACTAAAAGCTGTCTCAAAAATGAAGAGGTTGTAAGGCCATCACACTCCTATTTTCCCTTAGCATTGACTAAATAGTGGTTGAAGCTACATCCCTATTAAAGGTTTCCACATCTCTTAGTACTTTGCATTTTATTTCCTCTGTGAAGTTTCCTAACTTCTGCTAACCATGTAGGTCTGGGAGGCCTGCAGAGCACATCCACGCTGTATAGGAAGTGGTTTTGGTGTTGCTCTAGCAACCCCAAATCAGTACTGAGTGAGCAGAGGTGCTGCTCAGCAGAGAAATCACACAACTGCCTGTACAGCCTCACTGCTATTAAGAATGGAGGCAGTTAAGATGATCAAGCCTAATACCCTTCAAGGAAATTGCAATTCTCTCTTTTATTCCTCCCCTATGTTTTAACTAGATACAATTTCTATTCCTGGTGCTGCCTGCTGCAGTGCACTCTCCGTGACTGGGGGAGCCATTCTTTCCTTTGCTCACAGTGTCCCCAAACAGGAACTAAGGTTGGATAATGACTGCTTTGGGACTCTGCAGCAATGTAAAGGGAGAAGGATCTCTTCTTTCCTACTGGAGAATCCAGGTCCTCTTTTACTTTACACCAGAGCTGACTGCATTTTGGAAGAAAGAATTTAATCCTTTTCTTTTTTTTTCTAAATGCGAAGCTCCTTTAATTCATCCTTTTAAAGCATTTGGGGATCATCTGATGAAAAGTCCTAAAGAAACACAAGGCATCCCTGCTGCTTGGGTTGCAAAGCTAAGGCTCATGCTCTGAAAAGAGAAGTGTGCCTAGAACAAAGAGATTTTGAACACAAAAACAAACCATGGCAATGCATGCTGACAAACACTTCGTCTGCCTGCTGCCATTTACAGTTTTTACATATCCATGGAGTACTGTCAACGGCCTTGGTCACCTTGACCTATCATCAACACAAGTCTGTTTAAGGTTTCTTCAAAATTAGCCCCTTTTGCCACTCAGGTATTTTTTGCTGTTGCTTTTGTTATTCATCTTTGAATTGTTTCCAGCCTGAAAGCATCTTTCTGGTCCCAGAACTGAACAGAATATATCAGGCAATCCTCTAGGGGCACTGAAGCAAAGTCTAAAACTCCCTCCCCCACAACTCTTACACAGTCAACCCATATCCTTTTGATTTCAGACCTTGTTTTAGGTCTACACAAGAAAGGCTTTGACATCTTTATTCGGGTTTGGTTGTTTTTTTCCCTTTAGTTTTGATTTCTTCCAGTTTTCTGGATAGATTTCACACAGCTTGCCACCATAGCTCTAGAGGACAACAAAAAAATGTATGGGAACTCCTCCAAAGTACGTGTTTGCAAGGAGTGCTATGCCAGGAACATCATTACCAGAGTCCCAGTAACTAATCCAGAACCGATGCCATAACTTTTATGTGTACCAGGGGCACTGAAACCCATGCTGAAATACTTGGCAAGTCTGCCCTTAAACTAGGATATATTGTATTGATATTGGCTGTGATCAGCAACAACATTCCTTGGTTTTGAGGTAGTATTTCTGAAGGGGGAGGGTTTCCAATGCCAGTTCTTGTCATATGTTTTCCTGTCTCACCCTATCTCCAAGCCCAGCTAATCTGATGATATCCAACCGCCCTAATGAGCTGCATCTACTTCTAGGCTGAAGCGTTGACAGCTGCCTGTTCTATTGCCAACAAAAACTTCTGAGACAACTGTATCTCTTTCCTGCAAGTACACAAATCACTTCGTTTCTAGCACAAATATGAGATACAATGATATTTCTTTTCGTTGATCCAGGTCTAAAAGGAGGTGTGTGAAGAATGCGATCCAGCACTCAATTATTTCCTCACGTGCAGTTTAATCCCTCAGCTGGAAACAAGGTTTATGTCTATTGGTTACAGAGAAATCAAGGGCTTGTGTCCCTTACAGCAGAGGTACAGTCACATGGGCTAAGGTCAGTGAGAAGGACATGTTCCTCCAATTAATGTTGGCATGTGTTTATTTATATTTTTATACATTGGTAATTCTTCCATTTGCTGTTCTTGGATTCAGAGCTCTTGGCAAGAGCTTCAGCTTGTTCTTATTCACGTAGAATTTAATGCACTTAAATCTTCCCCACCACCTTGACCATCTGAAGCACATGGGATCTGCTTTCTTCCCCAAAGCTGGTGGATCCTCAGACTCATCAGCCAGTCCTTCCCCTGGACTGCAGGTGCAAAGCACAGAAACTGGGTAACAGGTAAGACCAGGCTCCCAACAAGCCATTAAAGACTACCCACAACCTCTGGAGAGAAAGCTGTCTAAACCAGAGACTGAATTTGCAGAATAAATTTTGTCTTGGGGGAGTACAGTCTCCACAAAAATGATAGACAACAATCCCCAGACAAAGATGGAGAGGAGCACACAGAAACACTGATTTTGATGCAAATGCAGTCAGAATAAATAGAAGGAAAACTTCCAGTGACAGTTGATCAGGGCAGCTCATCTCCAGGCAGATATAATAGTTCTCCTTGTCAAAAGAAAAACCTGCGCTTACCCTCTGCCCCTCATAAATTTTATGACTTGCCAGATTCCAGGAATCATAGAAAATACTATTGAGCTGGGGCCAAGGAGCAGAAAATCTAGGGGAAGCCCATCTAGTCCTGGCAAACTCTTGTAGCAGCCCAGGTCACCATTGTGGCCTCTCCTGTGCCAGCCTCTCACGCTGTTTTCACAGCTGAAGGTAGGACCCATTTTTTCAATTCAGCTTTGCCTCAGTAAGTTCCTCACACACATACAAACTCAAAAACTTGAGACTCTTGCCTAGGATAAGGCTGGGAAGGAAGGAGAGTTTGTTACTGTTCTAAGGGGTTTATTTAGGGTTTTTTTAATTAATTCTTGGGATACGCTCAAACACTGCGATGGTGGACACTATATAAGTAGCTAGATTAGAGCAACAGACATAACAGTGGTATTGGATACAGAAATAACAGGCATTGCCAGTTCCATGGGAAGAGAGAACAAATGAATAAACATCAATCTTAACATCTGAAACCACTAGGCTTGGAAAAGCCTCTTTATTTTAGGAAAAATTGACTGAAAGATGCCAGGGCTAGATCTGGCATCTGACTTTTTCTCAGGAGCATAATTGCCATTGAGGTAGAAAACGATTTTTGAGGATCCATAAATCCAGGAACCTTCTATGCCATTTTCTTTTAGTCAGTAAGATCTATGGACAAATTCAAGGGTTGGCTTGTTTGATAGGGCTTATTTTTGTTTTTATTTTAAATCTGTAGTTTTCCCTAAGCTATTTTTTCAAATGTTTTTCACGATGGAAAGTTGCATGCCATGCCAGGATGTTGTACAAACTGAATGTAAAGGCAAGGAAAATACCCAAATAGGTCCAACTCTTGGTATCTCTTGAGTACAAGATAATCTCACCTCTACAGGACCCTCTCCACCATTAGCAGATCTAACCGTCAAGAAGGCAGGGAAGAACTCAGGAGGCAATCATAAAATATATATGGACTTAATGTCAGTGCAACTATACAGTAAGTGCTATCCCAGCCTATGGGGCCAGAAAAGTATTTTCAGTAGTGTCTGGTGTTATTTACGAAGATATTTCTGAAGGAACACAGACTGTGCTGTTTAGGAAAGGGAGGAATTGACTTCTTCAGGATTACTGAAAACTTACTAAATAAGAAGTTTTCTGTATTTCCTCACAGCTGGAGACCAATCACTGTGACACAGAAAAGCTGGAGGCTGACAGAAGAGAAATTCTCTGATTTAACCTGAGTTCCTTACACACACAGCTGGTGTGTGCAAAATGTGTCTGAGTTCTGTGAAGTGGGAGATACTGAATATTCCTGTCTGCCTCAGCAATATTTGGAGCTTTACATTGAGCTGAGTGCTCAAATCCTGGAAGGTGGCATTGGGAGGCCAATCCCTTGGGACATCCTTGGTGTCAAATTCGTTGAGCATACTTGAGTGGACTAAATGCATCATAGCGAGGTGACATTTACCTTCTACAGAGCATGAAGAAGACCATAAGTTATAAAACTGCACTCAACTTTGGTTTCCATAGCCAAAGGAAAATATTAAAGAGTAAATCCAAACATAACCGCAATGAAGTTTTAAGAGGCTTGAGGTACTGATTCAAGATGGGGGTGCCCAAAATTCACATCAAGGGTAAAATGCTGGCACCATGAATATCAGCAAGAAAATCTTCTGGTGGCTGTATTAGAACTGTGTCCATACAGTTTATCCAGACAAAGACAGTCTATAAACACCAGAGGCTCAATTGTCCCTGAGCTAACAGTGCTCAGTTGTTTAAGCGCAGGAAATGGCCCACCCTTTTCCCACCTTTGTACACCCAGGCAGGGGTCAGACACAGTGTAGCTGCCACAAGGGCAAGGCTGATCCGAGTCAGTGTCTGACACAGGGTGACAGAGGCAGGGGGATGGCAGAGCTGCTGCCCTGGAGCTCTGCCAGCGACTGCAGAGGTGGCATAAATGGGGAGAAAGGTACGGTCAGTCTGTGAACATGCCCTGTGGGCAAGCAGATACATTCTGACAATTGTCTTGGAGAAACTGGCTTAAACCACTGCTCACAACCCAGTCTTCTTTCTTAAAGTCAATGCTCAGGTAAAAGAAAAATTCCAATAGTTTCCCTTAATAGTCTCCTTATATGGGAAAGAAGTCCAAGGGAACAAAAAGTAGCACTGTCATTGACACAATGAAATTCCACCTCCATCCAGTATCTTCTGTTACCATAACAGGATCCTGAAGTAGTTGTTTTTAGTTCAGGATTAAGATGATTTCATCCTTTACATTCATTATCTGAATAAGCGAGTACATACTTCTCTCATTCTTCATATTTGTCTTGATTATTTCCCTTTGGTAATGGAACATGTAACAGGAGTGGGAAGGCATGAGTTCACTGCCAGGGAGTGCCTCTGCAGGCAAAATGAGATGCAAGTACAAAAATCAAAAGCCATGATGGAAGAGAAAACTATTTTTAAATTTTCTCTTAACCTAAAAACTCAAGGCAAAATAGGCCCAGGCCCCTTCAGGAGCTCTCCACATGTTAAGCATTGTGAAGCCCACATCTTGGGAATGGTGGGATCAGGCATTGAGAACTGAATTTCCATGCTACATAGACATGCACACATTTAATCCCATTGTGGTTTCCTTAATATGCAAGGATCCTAAAGTCAGCTCTGGTTTGACTCATCAGTTCCAGCTAATTTTCAAGCTAAGGACTCTAATAAGCAGATTCAAGAGCATCTGGGCAAATTTAGCTCCAACCAATTTGCCTCAAGAACATCCTTTGAATATATTTGCATAGTCTGTGCTCACAAAGCTACATAAAACATGCTTTGCCAGCTGCCAGCTGGGCCCCTCAGCCTGGCACACTCTTGTCGCTGCCGAATATCCACTGAAGCCGTGACAAAGCGCTTACAGCCATTCACTTTTCCTTTAGTTGATATTATGTGTCCCTCTGTACCATGGTGTGCAACAAATGCCTGGAATAATGATGATTTAAATGCTGGACAGACAGTGTGCAGGCAGGGGGCTCACGCCCCACGTCAACGTGCCACAGCCTTGACCTGATGACAAGATGTCTGAGAGTAAGAATGCAGAGCTATCACTAGCACCAGGCTTGGATTTCCCAATGCAGTGCCAAGTTTGATAGTCTCTTTGGTGACCCAGGCACATGCCCATTAAGAAAGTTTATTTTAAAGACGTCAGGTAGCAGCTGATGGGTGGTGGGAACGTTTTAGTATTCCTAAACAGGCAGTGTTTGAATGAAGTATCTACAGATGCGAATGTCAGCAGATGTATTGGCAATACCACATGCTAGAGTCTTTGTGAACTCTGAGTACTTGCTGTTTGGTGCCTAATTATAGTCGCTGGAGCAGCTAATTACTTGCAGCACATTGGGATCTAGGGATCCTGGTCAGATTTGGAGTCTCTTTGGGCCAGGTGCTGCACAAACACAAATGCCAGTTCTGGTAGATCCTACAAGCTAAGACCCTGCAAACTCTTCCCCATGCGCTGAACTTTCTGTACAGCTGTAACTTCACCAGGTTCAGTCTGATCTGTGCGGATACGTAGTTCTATTGTGTTCTAGTTCATTATCTATTGAACACCTATTGAACCCTCTGCAAATGCTTAAAAAGCATAAAGTAAATCATGCGCATAAATGTTTGTAGAATGTGGGGCTTAATAAAGACCAGCAGCAATATAGGCACAGGAAAGCTTGAGTGAGAGGGAAGATAAAAGTAACCATAAAGGGAACTTGTGATTACACAGACTGGCTACATACATAATTTGTGGGCTTCACAGTTTGGGAATTTTGTTTGTTTGCTTCATGTAAATGAGCAAGAGAATTTAAAAAATCCCTGCCACCTACTGAAGCCAGAGCTGCAGTGTTGTAGGCCTCACCCAGTGCATTTATAAGTCCTTCCTTGTTCAGCAAAACGCTTGGCCATGTTTTGCACTGTAAGAGGAGAATACCAAATAGCATGTTCTCAGCAAGAACTGCGGACCACTTGCCTGCAAAGTGCAAACCCAAATAAACATGCTATTCCCCAAAATACCCTGTACAATGAGCATACAGAGGCAGGAGACTGTGAGGTTTGGGGGGGTGATTTTTTTTTCAATATTTGTGAACTCTTCTGTGTTACTTGGCTAGCTCTAACCAAAAGCCACCTTTGGGAGTGTTCTGTATTCAGTCTAATTTAGACGTACCCAATTTAGATGCAAGTTCTCACCATGCATCATTTTCAGAACAAGTTTCTTTGTAAGCTGTTGACAGAACAAGTTTATAGTCCTATTATATTGAAGTAAAAATGCGAACAGAGTAATGGATGTAATATCTTTTCCTTCAGTTTACTGGAGTTTATTTCCCTGTTGTGCAAAGTTTTGTCCAGATTTTTTTAAACAAACTCTTGTCTTGACTCCTGCTTTTTGT
The DNA here is from genome assembly GCA_013397935.1 of Dasyornis broadbenti. Classification (NCBI taxonomy): domain Eukaryota; kingdom Metazoa; phylum Chordata; class Aves; order Passeriformes; family Dasyornithidae; genus Dasyornis; species Dasyornis broadbenti. Next base: position 1,876,621 of record VZRN01005367.1, read on the forward strand.
TCTCCATGAGCAGTTTAACAAGCCGAAGCTTGGAGAATTTGCAGAGTGCATTTGTTTTGGAGTGACAATATTTCCAGGGAACCAGGATTCCTAAAACCAATTATGTTAATCAGAAATGTGTTGTAACTTTTCTGCTTTGGGAACAGAGATAACAAATCACCTTTAACTTACTGACATACTTTTGAGTTTTGGCTACTGAATAGTTGCAGCAATCTACACATCGAGTATCAGCTATTTGTGGCACTCGGCAAACAGGATAAAAAAGGTGAAACTCTGATTTTTTATCAGCTCTCTGCAGGTCTAGAAGTCTTATTTAACAAAGGGTTTCTATACTTACTGAAGCTAAACATACACTGAAGATAAGCAAAAGCCTGAAAGCTTTGCTGAATTCACACTTGGTTAGGTAAGGTTACACAGTTTTTGCTTAATCTGGGCCACAGCTAACAGCTGAGTAGTGATATTGAGTGCAGCAACCGGGACTCCCGGGAGGGTGTGGATGCTATTTTTGACCCACTTAAATTGATTGATATTCAAGTTTTGTGTCAGTTACAACATGTTACAAAGACACAGAGAATCTACAAACAAACCCAAGTTACCTGGTTGATTTAATGACACCTCACTGCAGAGCCCTTCAGTTTTTTACCTTGCCTGGTGGCTTTCTTTTCACCCCAGCGTGCCAGGTTGACTGATCTTATTGAATATTGATATGTGAAAGAAACAAGCCTCCCTTTTATTTAACATGGGTCTTGTTTGTGCTTCCTGGCATTGGATCTTTATTACGTCTGCAGGGAGGGTTAACTTTTAATCTGTGTGTTATTGCAATGTGTCTCCATCAAGATAGAGGCATGCCCCAGCAGGACAAGGTGCTGTGAAAGTTCAGGTTGCTGCTCTTTGCTTCCAGCAAAGGAAATTATGTTTCAGCCACCCATGTTGAATTGCCAGTGGCCAACATGGAAACCTTTTCTAGACGAAAACTACTGGACCATTGATGTTTACAATGCCCAAGATGCCGCTCAGGGACCAGCAAGTCAAAGGCAGAATCTTGAACTTTCTACTGAAGTCTTGATCTTGTTAAGCTTGACTTGCCTAAGAAATCTTCCTTCATGATATTAAACTTACTAATCTGAACATGAACCCAATTCTTTCCCTACTTAAATTCTCCCTGAATGGAGTTAGGAGAAGCCAAAACTTGTGGATTACCCTGATGAAAGAACAAGCACTTGAGCAGGCATTATGGGCTTTGGGAGGAATAGAATAGAACACAGTAATGATTAGGAATCACAGGATCGCACTCTCAAACCAAACACAGCCCTCACAAGTTTTTCTCCGAAATGAGTGGGAGGGAGGCTTTCAAGGCTGTGTCAATGCTGTATTGCAACACACCTTTGCCATAACTTGGGTTGACAGCTCTCCCAGTGTACCTGTCTGTGGACAAAGCATAATTTCCAAAGGTATTTATGACTTTCACATACAGATCTTGTTCTTTCCAACAAAAGCAAATGAAGCTCATGAAGAAAGCTCATGACAACCTGCTGACACACATGAAAAAAGTGGTTTTTTTCAACTAAAAATAGCCAGAATACCCCTATGAAATATTCTTTCTCACACAACATACTGTTTTCTCATTATGTGTGTTGACATTTTTCAGACTGACCTCAGCTAGATATTTTGTTCCGGAGTCCCCATTTAGTGGAACATTTAAACAATAACACTTTGAAGCATGCTCAGTCTCTCTTTTGAAGTCCATTCAGGCTCTGCCCTAGGGTCAACAGGCGCATTCCAGCAATGATGCACGGACCATCTGCTGTTCAAGTTTAAATCCCACTGGTCTTATACCTAGAGGTAGTAACATGTTGCATAACTAGCACTGAAAAACAGCCTGTCAGTTCACATGGAGTTTGGATTTATTCCTATAGCTCTCTTATGCTCCTGCTGGAGGGTCTGTGTACAGTAACCTTTGAGTGTGGTTTCTGGGAACTATAAATTAATGAGATAAATAACAAGAAATGACATTAGGTTCTTGCATTCAGAACCTTTATTTTCCTTTTCCCATTTACACCCTGGCTCTGTGATTCCCTGAGTTCACTGTCTGGCATGTCATTTAGGTGCCTTCCTATTCCAGACTTTTCATCTAGGTGGGCTCTGGCTAAGTTACTCTAAATAGTGTTCCATGGCTTCGTGTCAATTGCTGAACAAGGGAAAACCAGGGTGGTGCAATAAAAAAGGGGAGTTTTTCAAGAAAATGCCAATGATTCAGATGACCAGTGACTATTTACTTGGGTAGGAATCTGGCATCAGAAACATGACAAAAATCTCTGCCAAAAAAGTCTTTGTCTATATATTTTATCCATTGTGCTTTAATGTTAACTAGTCATTATTAAACTTAACAATGCATTGGCTGAGGTTAATGTATATCAGACCCAAGCACAGTTGGTCTCATTGATGCTATGTAAACATAGAGGAAGGAGTGGTCCCTGCCCTTGGGAGTTTAAAATCTAAACTTGGACAACACACTTCAAACATATGGTATATCCTGCAGGCTGAATCACCAAACTTCAATCAGCATTAGCCTTAACAATTAATTTATGTTGCACATATGTTCTGCATTTGGGAGCATTAGCCCCGATGGGCCCCTTGACAGAAATGTGAGTGTATGTAGATGCTGACCTTTTAATGGTGCAGAAGGACATGGCAACAAGAAGGAGAAGGTCAGCTGAGACCTGTGGGATGGAGTATGGCACGAGGGTGAGCATGGCAGAGAGTCATAAATAGGGTACAAAAGAGGAGATGTGGAAGTCTTGTAGCATAAGTGAAGAAGACCAGCCATATCAGAGCAAGTTTTTTCAGAGCAGCTCTAGCACTAGTTGAGCACCAAAAGAAGTGGGCACATTTCCACTTTTGAGTATCTGTCACTTATTTAGATGCCTCCTTGGAAACTGAGTTCTCCGGAAAATCTGTCCTCAGCGGTGGGTGCTGAGCACTAGACAATCTGGCCTGTTCATTTTCTCAGTATGTGGTTCATCTGTTCTAAGGAACAAGTCCTTCTGGAAATGGGGGAAAAAAAGGCAGAAAGCAGTGCTGGATACAGAAAAGCATGCAAGCTGCCTCACGGGCTAATGATCAAGAAAGGCAGAACAAGCAAAATTTCATAAACCAAATGAAGTCAAATGTCTTATAAACACCGCAGTAGTCGAGGAAAGATGGTGGACATGGGTTAAAGCACTGAGTAGGAGTCAGAAGATATGAATTGGCTGAATTGCTTCATCTCCCTGCACAAAATGTTCATATCTGTCCAAAACAGGGGGAAAAAAGGTGGAACAGGAATATTTGCCCCACTACTGTACAGAAGGAAACTGTGAACATTAGTTAAGATCAAAACATGGACTCAGAAGGAAGGAACAGCCTATGGGGTTGAGGGGAGATCATCTGAGGCTTTCCGCCTCCACAAAGCAGAGCTGAAAACTGCACAACAGAGTATGAACGGACCTAAAGCTGAAGAGAATAATGTGGGACATGCTTCCATGCAGGCAGAAATCCAGCCCCCAGCTGTGGAGGGATATAAATCCCCCATTTGTTAGCCATGCCATGCGATGGAGTGTGACACAACACTAGTGATAGCCAGTCAACCTTTTAGCTAGAGCTCCTCGGACCTTGCTGTCACCTCTGAACCCTGTGAATCAAAACAATCACCTTTTGCATAATGCACTTCTCTCTGCGTCACCTCCAAACTTGTCCTTGCATCTCCCTGGTGGGACCCTGTAAGAGGATTGGGTGGGCCACGAGGGAGCAACTCCATTGTGTGAGCACAAAAAGCCACGTTCATTAGTAGGCAGGCATCTTAGAACCAGTTGTGGAAAAAAGGAGAGTGGATTTGCCATTAAATCGGATATTCTTGGAGGTTTTCCTCAACACAACTCCCTCTTTAAAGCTAACAGAAGCAATTGAGAAAACTTCTGAGTAATTCCTGGGTTCCAGTCCCAGCTCTGACATGAACTCTGAGGCCAATATAATCCTCTTGTTCCTTACAATAAGGCCTCAATCCTCCCCTGCTGTAAATCAGACTAACGACATTCACACAAGTTAGTGTTACCCCTTTGGAAGATTTGGTTCAGAAATTAGGGCACCACGGGACGGGATCATGCAGAAATACCCAGGAAAATCTGTTCCCCAGAGAAATCTATGCTCCAAAACAGAAATACGTGTACTTGTGAGCTGTCCTTACGACATTTTGGGCCCACAGAGTGGTTGCCTCCTGACAAGACATGTTGCTGTGAGATGCATGCTTACAAGTGATGGATATCTCTCGGGGTAATTAACCATCTTCAGTTGCTGCTGCCAGTGAAGGGAGGGAACTTTGCAGTGCCCAGTGCACAGCCATAGATTCAGCCTGCAGAGGAACTGCCAGAGACTTGCTTTGTGCAGGATCCAGTTCAAAGGGGCCAGGTCTGGAGCTGGGAATGACCCAAAGTTTGTTTAAACAAGGCTCCTAGTTCACATCCATTGCCATTTTCTAGTTACATTTGCCCTCTTCTTGGTAAACAGCAAATATTTTCTTGGAATCAGTCTAATTTCTTATGCCAGTGGCAAAATAAGCCCCAGCTCATCATGGATGTGTCCTTTCCAAAGAATTACCACAAAAATGTCTGAAACCCTATAAAGGCTGTTAATGACTATAAATCCCCATAGAGCTTTTCCCCCCCTTCCTCTTCCCTCTTTTCTCCTTGCTCTGACGAGCTGGTGAGTTGGGAATGGCTTTAAATACCACAATAGTCATGGCAGGACATCAAGAAAGAAAAAGGAACAGAGTTTTGAAATACTTTGTGTAAGGCTCCAAGCTCTTGAGTTGGTGCTTAACTGACTGGCGTGTACCACACAGCAGTCAGATGATCTCTGCAGCTTTGGGAAATAGGAGAAACTCTGGAGAAGGGTGGGGGGGAAATGGTCTCTCCCACATTGGTCTTTATTGTCTTATGGATTTTATCACAGTATTGTTCTTTATTTCCTGCTATTTATAGGCTCTCATGTTTTGTGCTGCTTTCATGTTTGTGTTATCTGCCTTCCCACGACATGCTTCACCCCAGCCCTTGCCTACAGCTGGGTCCATAAAGGCCAGGCACATGGTTTGGAATGGCACATCAGGGCTCATCTTCTTTCCCTGGGCGATGCATGCAAACTGCCCTTTTCTGAAGCACTGAGCAACCCAAGATGGTGATTTAAATGATGGTGGTTGCTCTGCACACTCTCAATAAAGAGAGTGAAGAGTTTGTTGCTGGGCTTTTGGTTATCAAGCAATGGCATTCTTTAAAAGCCCCAGGCAGTGATGCTGGGGCTGTTTTCTCTGAAGTCCACGCTTTACAATGAATTTAAACCATCGGCCCATCAGTACATGGTGTGGTGATAACCACTCCAAAAACTTCACTTGAGTTCTTTTATAACTCTTGTCTTTGTGCAAAGTACTGCAGAGAGAACGTGCTACAGGGGCTGTCCTTGTCCTAATTGCCTGTGATTTAGGGATGTAACTCCACTGACCTGAACTAGCAAAATTGAAGTTACTTCTGGTTTGAAACAAATATGAGTTTTCTAAAAGTCACATCCCTGCCCTAATAAACTTGCTGCCTAAAAGGTGGCTCCAAAAGGCCATGGGGCTAGAAATAAAAAAGAGAGAGGTGCAAAATAGTGCTGAAATCACTGAAGTCAATGATTGAATCCTATCAATGTCCTTGTACCTCAACCCAGAGTGGTTTCTAGGTAGCCAAAATATCAATTCCCAGCACAAAGAAGAAACCCAGCTGCTGGCTAGGCAGGCTGAAACTGAGAGATTTGCCCCCATGAACAGTCCTTTTTGTCCACTTAGGGAGCAACAACAAGCCTCTTGCGTGATTCCACAAGTTGCACCACTTCTCGTGTACCAAGCAGCCTGTCTTGGAAGGGTCCACACACCTCAGTGCCAGTAACAACAGGGAAAACCCCTTCCCCTAAACAGAGAGGAGCAGCAAGCCCCCCTTTGGGAGCCTTTCACAACACTTACCCAGCAGCAACACCTGCTATGGGCTGCTGAAGAATTTCAAAGAAAGTTAAATACTTGCATAAAGATGAAGCCAGGCTTGGGCAGCTTTTGCTGACGGGATTTTTGGGTAAGTTACTCCCATTGTTTTACCTGTGAGTGTGTGCAAAAGGGCCACAGAACATTGTTCTTCGGTGCTGTGGAGCAGCATAAAGGCACCTGTTGGCCAGGGAGAGTCATTCTGTTTTGCCTCAAATTGTGTCTATTTTGGGAACATCCCTTGAAAAAATAAGCATAATTTTTCTGTATGCAGTGTGAAGTTCAGGTTTTATGTTAGACACAGGTTTTTGTAGCTCTCCTCACTCCCTGTAGCAGCCAGACTGAAAGAGAAGACGTGATGGAAATTGGAAGCATCTAAAGTGCACCAGATTAAGCAAAGATAAAGTGTGGTGCAAGGAGAATTAAGTGATGGCAAAGAGCATGCTCATGTTGGTGAATCCCAGGATTCTTTCTAAGGTGCTGCTAAGAAGCAAGTTTGTGTCAAGCCATGAACATCACTAAAGCACATGCCTTGTCTCCCAAGCACCAGTGAGTCCCAAAAGCTGCCATTTAAAATTTTTAGTGTCCATTACAGAGAAATCATTGATTGCAAACAATGTGGGGAAGGCTATGTGAAAATTCTTCTTCAGGGTGGGATGAAAAAAATCGCCAGTAAGAACTCCACAACATTGGAAAACAAAGACTGGACCAACTCTCATTCCATCTGAGAAATAATTAAAGCGTGAAACCAAAGGTTTCCAGCAGAAACTGCTGCAGAGGCTTAAAAGATAGTGGCTCTGGGGCAACTGCTGTAAAATATAGCCCCAGCACCCCCAAAAAGTGCCAAGTGCCTCAATATCCATGGGGATCAGTGTGGATGGGGGCTGTCACCTCTCCCAAGCCCAGCAGTTACATTTTCCTTCTGTCCTTTGTTTCAGCTGGTGAAAATCTGACTGTTTTCAGCTCGGTGTCTGGTACGAGCCAACTCCTGTTTATCTCCTGAGCCACACTTTCCAGCGTGTCATCGGGTGCCCTCTTGGCCACCATCTAAGGAGCACTGACAGGTTGTGGTAGTTTTCCAGTCAGACTCTGAAATGGTTATTCACACTTTTATCATGGCAAGATTAGATTATTGTAATTCTTTATTGGCCGCCTTCCCAACGGGGGCTCTGCATAAACTCCAGATGGTGTGAAATATGGCCGGCAGGATTTGAGTTAAGAAGGGACAGTATCATCCATTCTGTTAAAACCTCTACCTTGGCAACTGGTTAGACAGCAAACTGATTTCAAACCTGTCCTTTTTCCCTCTGTGCCCAGCTGAGGCCAGGTCACTGTCAGCAATATTGTGATTTGTTATGGACCAGAGTACATTACCCAGGCTCACACTACCTGGTAAATAATTCTCTGAGGAGTGATTTCAAGAAGGTGAGGGAAGTATAAACCTGATTTCCATCTGCTCATTCTACTCTAAAGCCTGGGCAAAAGCTGGGCGGGATACAGCAATTACCCCCTTTGCAAACATCAGACAGTCAGGGAGCAATGAGTTGTTCTTACTGCACCAAAACTGCAGCCTAAAGATCTCTGGTCCTGAGCACCTGCCTCAGGCATATGGCACAAAACCACAGCTCTCCTATGGCATTGCTGGGGAGAAATGGTGATGCCAACCTTATCCCACAGAGGCAGCCACCTAAATGCAGCACATCCCTAAAGCTCTTCTAAATTTCAGGTGGCCAATCTCATCCCTTCCAACTCCAGTATGAGCCACCAAGGGGACACCCAGACAGCAGCTGACTCCCTGCTCCAGCACTGCAGGGCCTCATCAGAAAGCACAGACTGCTGGTACGTGTTCCTGTGTGCCATCTTTGGCTTTGTGTAAACACTGACTACACAAACAATTGATAGGATAATAACCGGCTTCATAGAGACCAGCACAAATAAAACCTTCCGGTGTTCTGGGCTTTTGTCTTTTTAGAACTTTCCCTTTCTGGAAGAGCGTGATACGAAAGGTGTATTCCTTCCCAATTGATTTGTTTTCATATTGAGCCCAAGAGTTTAAACCTTCCCTGATTTAGCTCATAGTGCCTAAACTCCTACAGGCCTTTTGTGCAAGGGAAATGTCTTGGGCAGGCTGTAATTAGAATCTAGTAAAGAGTGATCATTTGGCTTCTTTTTATTAACTGCTATTTACACAGCAGTATGAGATTTGCTGCATAAGGGGGAGAAGGGCTGGGGACAGATTAGCTGTGCACTGGAATGACATGGCAAACACAGTGTGCTCTGAGCTGTTTACCTTCCCCGTCACTTCTGCAGGGAACCTGTGACCTGCCACTCATGGACGTGGACATAAAAGCTCATGCTGTTTGGGTTGGTTGTTTTTTCTGTTAGTGCAAGACAGCTGACACAGACTGTTTGCTTTGGGAAAACAACCAAACCCTTTTGTTTTGCATGAAGAGGGTGAAAAAACCTGTATATAAAGAATTGCCCTGACTCTGCAAACAGCTACTGCACAAGGAAGAACAACTGGTGGTCAGCTCCAGGGTATGCTGACTGTTATTTTACACCTAGAGTGCCATTGTCATTTTAGAAATTCAGAAGCCTTGGGAAGCTGAAGATGCAAAATATTTCTCCATATGGATAAAAATAAATTTTAAAGAAAAAACAGCAATGTGAGAGAACAAAGTCAGGATGGTTTACCTGAAATCATGAGAATTTAGAGTTGAGATAAAATGGTCTCCGTACCTTGTTTTAAATTGTTCTGCACTTTCCATGGGACTGGGAAGTATAATTCTCCTGATAAATTTGGAGAGATTTGTAAACCATGTCCTGCTGGACCAGATGTCTGACCATTTTAGCACAAGGGAGATAGTGAGAAGGGACTTCGGGATTACTGCAGCCTTTACCACCCTGAGAGCAGTTTCAAGGGCAGGAGCTACCACAATGTAAACCCAGCACTTTGATACAACCCCGCCTCAGTGCTGCCTCGAGCATGTTGCTTCCTACGAGAGATGCTGACAGACACATGTCAGTTGCCCATTCATTCCATTTCCAGGTTTCTACAAACCAGACCACTCAGCTGTGGAGTGAAGGTACCAGTCCAAGTACCACCATTACCGAGGTACAGCCTTACCTTAAATCTAGAATGAAAATTTTACATCTTTTAATTTTTCAACAGTTCATTTTAGAGACAAATTTTATCAGTATTTGTTCAGCTGGAGCACTTCACCAGTGGGTAGGCTTGAGGTATCTGAATAGAGGCATCTAGAGCTATTTGAAAAGTTTGTGGCCTCCCTAAGGCATCTGCAAAGGGCTGGGAGGTAAAATTCAGGACCTACAGGAGATTCGCATCCTCTTTCAGGGACAGACAGAGCTCATGTGGGACACACAGAGGCACTGTAGTGTGTCACATATCCTATATAGTGCCAGACACATATGGGTAGGCAACTCAACTGCCTGCTATGTGAGTCAACCCAATGTTTGCAATGTTTTGCTCCCAGCTTCTTTGTCTGCTGAGAACTGAGCCATGAATGCATTCTGTGCATTTCAGAAAACTGTCCAAAAGGAGTGGTGGGGAAGGCAATGCCTGCTTACTTTACATAGAATATAACAGCTTACTAGTATTCCCTGTGAAGTCACTAGAAAGGTCTCCATGACACCAGCCACTACAGCCTTGAGCAACCCAAGCCCGATCTGCTCAAGCCCTCACGCACACAAACATCAATCCATCCAGCACATGCATATGATACTATTAGCATCATGATAACCATCTATGATAACCATCTGATGGGCCATGACAGACTAGAAAATCAGACAGCAAAAATCAGACAGCAAAGCTCACCCCACTGTGTGCCACAGAGCCCCCAGCATAGGAAGTGCTGCAGCCCTCAGGTGTGAACATGAATGCCCAATATGCCAGGTGGCTTAAACTGCAAATGTAATCTCCTGTTGCTGTGTAGCTTTCAGGCATCCTTCCATGTTCTTAATTCTCCTGATAAATTTGGAGAGATTTGTTTCCAAAGGACACATTTTCCAGCAATTCATAACATAAAACATCACACATTATGAACTCTGTCTACCCCACTACAGCCAAGAGTGAAAGAGCTCAGATACCCCTGCAGAGCCACTCTTGAACAGCTGGGGTGAAGCACATTAAAAGGAGGCACGTTGTATTCTCTGTATGACCAGGAGTGCGAATGACTACTCAAAATTCAGGTTATTTTCAAAGCTGAAGAGTGAATCGGAAATAAATAATCATAGGCATTCATACAGAGCCTTTAATTGGAGAGTAGAACGTGGCTCTCTGCATAGGAAAGCCGTGTTTTCACATGGTGCAAATCAATGCAGCTCCATTATGGAATTACATCAGTCTGTGCCAATGGGGATTCAGTCCAGGTATGCACTCAAGGATGTCTGTCTTTACCATGGAAACACAACACCTAGGTGAGGGACCACACGAGCAGCTTAACAGCAACTGTATTAATACTTGACAGGGCAGGAAAGAAAAATGAAAACAAATGTTCTAATTGAAACTATGGGGGGTGTGTAAGTAGGGCAGAATGCACAGCAATTACCTGATTTGGAGCTGAGCCACAACACCAGCACTGTTGCTCCTGTTCTGTGGCACAGCAAAGGAGCCTAAGTAAACAGGATTTTGGTTTTCCATCTTTGGCTAAAATGGTTGTTTACACAGAAACAGAGAACTGTGTAAAAAGACATGGTGCCAGCTCAAATCTGAGGATTGAAGTGAGTCCACAAGCTGAGGAGCTGAATTGCTACCCCCTCTTGCACCAAACAGCAATGAGATGTGGTGCTCCCTTGGAGAGATATTTCCTGCTTGGATAGTGGATTGGCACAGCTTTGGCCAGCTGTGGACAGGAAACTCCAAGTTACTACAAATGAAATCAAGGCTCCAGAAGTGTTAACATGAACATTCTGGATTTCCTCAGGCTGGAGATGCCACCAGCTCACAGTTTTCCATCTCCCTGCAGTCCCATGCCCACGCCCACTCCTATTCCTTCCTTACAGCCATCACCAGCAGGCCCCAGGCCCCGCTCCTCATTCTCCACTACATCCTCTCCATATCGCCTGCAGAGAGGCAAACCTGCACAGAAAGCTTCTGAGAGGCTGGTCCCCAGAAACCTCACACGGCAGTGCATTCTGAGGCACACGGCGCATGAGAAGCATGAAGACAATGTTTAATAACAAAACGAGGTTCCTCTGTTTGCATGGAGAGGGGATAACCTGGCCTAGAGTTATTTTGGAGTATCCCTTGAAAAGCAGCAATATTGTCTACAGGAAAGACTAGATGAAGTCCTGGAAGAACAAAGCTCTTTTTCCGAGGAAAAGCCAATAGGTAATGGCTTACCCAGTGATACCATTCATGGTCCAGCAAGCATGTCTTAGTCGTAGAACAGAGGAACAACTTGAAGCATCTGCTCCACCATCAGTCACCGCTTCGTGACTGTGACAGTGACTGCAGCCACAGGGGTCCAGAGCTACAGGCCCTGCACGCACCCAACACTCAGGTCTGAACCTGTGACCCATGGCTTCTGCAGATCATCTCAAATCCCCTGAGACATACAGCTCCCCACAGCCTTGCAGGTTGTTTTTAGTTAGACAAATTCAAATGGCTGCCACAAAAGCTTAATCTCTTTCCAGCCACACTCACGCAGAGTGTCAATAGGAAAAAGTCCCATGAATACGCTTGATAATTACAGAGCCGTGGCTGTAGCAAAGAACAAAGTATAATGCAGGCTTGAATACTCAGGAAATTGACTGCTGATATGTTTCCATTCATTGTTTTGTTCTCTGTTCTCAGTGTTATATTAAAATCTCCTACTAAGAATGAGCTTTCTTGTTTAATGGAACTTGTCAGTTAGAGGAAATCTGCTTGAGCTGTTTGATCTATTCTTTAAAATAATATTAATTGCAAATTTAGCACATGACCCTACCTTAGTTAGTTCAAAAACTAAAGCTGATATTTTTCAAAATGTATTTGTTACCCAGAAAAATCACGGGCCATCACTTTCCCTCTTGAATGCATTCACTGTCCCTTTGCCCCAACTATTCAGGCCTGGCTATTCATTAGATATGTTGATCAATTGTACCAGTCACCTGACATTGTTTTCCTGACTCTATTAGTGAAGAGTGATAGTAGTGAATAGCAAATAGTAAACACGGTGCAGATCTCTGGTCACGAGAAAATCCATGAAAACTTGCAGTTTGTGAGCATTTTTATAAAATCCTGACAACCATATCCACATTCAAGTGTGACCTCACGTCTATAGGAAATCACGCTCAGTGCTTCTGCCTGCCTCTCCATTAATGGAACAGGCTTGTCTATTTTTGATTCCATGTGGCTCGTAATTAAGAACTGGATTTGCATGTTTGCTATTCATCCTGTTTCCCAGCATGTGCACTCACAATAACAAATCTTAATTTCAGGCTCAGAAGCTGATGTACAGCAGAATCTGGATTTCCAAAGTCCTACAGTTCAATGGTATTTAAATCTGAAGGTTTCACTTGGCTCGTTGCATACAAGACATAAAAGAGCAATTTAGAAGAATCAGATTGCAGTGGCAGTTTAGAATCTATGTAAATTTGTAGGATTATTTCAATTTGCTAGTTTTGAACTTTCAATGAAAATCTGCAAAAATGGGTTGCACGGAGTTGTTCACAGAAACAACATTTCTTTTGTGAATGTCTTCCTGCATCCAGTTATATCAGAATGATGGAAGAAATGGGAAATGGCCGATTTCAGGGCTTATATAATTAGATATAACACATTCTATCATCATCAGTACTTGATGCTTTTCTTTAGGCAATCTCGAAAGACTTTCCGGAGTGCTCAGAAACCACCGTTCATGTCACCATGACCACAAGTGTTGTCACTTTTAGGAATTTGACTTTACAAACACAGAAGCGGTGCTGTGAGCCCATTCCCTAAGAGGCAGCAACATCAGCTCTGCAGCTGACTCCCTTTCCCCTCCATCATAACACCTCCGGCAGGCACTGGGAATCACCTTCCTTCTCTGGTGGCAGCAGGTTTGGTTATCCCTGTGCTCATTTCATGGAATTTACTTCACCTGGCCTTGCTAAGAACGCTGCCCTGGTGCTGTGCACCTCCAGCAGTGCGAATTCGGGGCAGCGAGACATCCCTACAGAGAACCTTATTGAGGGATGTGCTTAGCCACAGCTGCTCGTGCCGCCGGGGGAGCCTGAGCTCCCTGCCTACGCGCCTTTCAGGACATGTGCCATCCTCCTCTGCTCCATCTTCCCTGCTCCTGACTAATTCAGGCAGCTCAAGGCGCAGGGAATTCCTCTCAAATAAATCCATCCTCCCCCGCCCTGATCCTTTCTTAAAGCAAGGGCGGAATTGTTCAAAACAACCCAAGGGAAGAAATCCAAATAGGAGGTGACCTCCTTCCAACCCTCAGTGCTGGGGGCCGAGGTGTGGCCCCTCCTCGAGCTCCCTGGGTCATTCCAGCACCTTTGTCTCATTGCCTCCTGGAGCGGGGCCCTCCCACGGGCTGGTGTTTTCCGCGGCCCATGAAGAGCTCTCTGTTCCCCCATGAATCACGGCCGCAGCCGGGCAGTGACATCAGCCCCTCGCAGCCTCCTCGGGCTGCCCTTGGCATGGCTGCGAGCGGGGCTTTGTGCAGAGGCAAGGGCCGGCACTGCCGCTGGGGAGGGCGAGGCGCTGCGAGCATCGCTCGGCACGACTGCATCGAGCGCTCTGCTGTGGGGGATGCCATCCGTGAGACGCCGAAGGAGCAGCTGCAGAAGCCCTGTTTTTCACGCTTGCCAGCAGGCAAACCCTCTCTTGGAATCCCCGGCGTGGTGCTAAAGCCCTGCCGGCTGTCACTACCTGCGCCAGCCACCCCGGGACACGGCACATGCTGCAAACACCTTTTTCTTTGACGGCGTTGGCACTTCATCAGAGCCCGGGACAGAGAGGGCGCGGCCGCTTTTCAAGGCTGCTTTGAGACTACAATAAGAGCTCTTTATGGGCTTAAAATTACCACTCTGCAATACTGGCAAACCATTACCTCTTCCAGGAAAGCTGCTTTGTAGTACCGCAGGAAAGTTATCCCTCTGGTGTTGTCAGCCGCACCAGCAGCATTGCAGTCCTGTATTCCTGAGCAGAGGCTACTACATCAAGGGATTGAATGACTTCATGACCTTGATGGATGCACAGAGTCAGTTTAAGAATGCTCAGCTGTGCAAATGAAATGCTGCCACCTCACTGATAAGAGGGGAGAGTGCCCATGCCAGGGCAGAGTTGGGGACATGTACGGGTGCAGCAGATAATGATGACTCGGGATGACGGCTCCAGCTCTGAGCTCCGTTTCGGGGAGATAGGCACCCCACTTACTTCAAGCCAGTCCCCTTCCCTCTGTGGCAGGAGCTGCCAGCCTGGTTTGCCAAGGCTTTACTATAAACAAAATGTCTAATGAAGTATTTTTCTACCCATTTTCTTCTAGTGCTGCTGGAGGTCAGAGCCACCCCAGAAGTTTGCTCACCTATGGACTTCAGCTATGCCACTAAAGACTCCCATGTCTAGGGGGGAAGGTGCCAGGTGAGCCCCCCTCCCCCCCCCAGTGTAATATTGCTTTGAAACATCAATAAGGCAATTGTGAACAGAGAGGAAATAAATCAAACTTCTCAGTTCCAGTGCAAGGTGGGTTCTGCTTTTTCTCTCAGCTCACTCTGGTGCTGTTTGAGTGTTAGACAACTCCGACCTGCAATTCTGCTTTAGATTTGGCTGATCCTCCATGAAATGTGAAGTATATTTCTGAGATTTCAGCACAAGAGATGGGAAACACCTGATGCCTGATATTGCTTTCTGAGGCCTTTTTCATCCATGAGACTTCCATACCCTGAACCTAAATCCTTTGACCCTGATGATTTGTCCCCCAACCCTGGCTACACACCCTGTAGCCAAATAACATCCCCCTTTTTTTTCCTTCTGGAGACACAGCAGCTGTTCTGTTTTGCTGCTGAATGAAGCAATGTTTTACCGGCTATGGTTTCCTGATTTGCAGATTTTGGTGGCAGTGCTGTCACAGAGTTCCCATCATCAGCCCCTGTCAGTGTCCCTGCCACCGCACAACACTCAGGCCTTTCATCTGGACCAGAGCATTTTCTCTCAGGGGCAATACTGATTGGGCACTGATCTAGCTGAAGCAAAATGCAAAACAAAAAACCAAACCAAAACACATACACAAAAAAGAAAAAAGCAAAATCTTTTCTGTTTTACAGGGTATTTTGTTCACAGTCTTAACCACAGTCTGATGTGGCTTCCTGCAGAGTCACATGAAGAGTTGTTTAGATACAACTGGGAGGGGGCTGAGCTGGAGTAAAACAGTGTGGAGAAAAGCTGAGATGGGAACATCTCAAGGTATAATTACTACTAAAGCTTCCTTGTCCTCAAACCATGGCCAATCCTGGACCACAACCAGGAGATCACCATATTTTTCCAGTAAACAGCCAATTCATTTCACAATTTGTGCATCATTACACGTCCCCCATGTACCAAAGAATCGGCCCTACAGACTCCTTTCGGGCCTTAAAAGGATCCTTAGGCTTCAGTTTTCATTTTTAAATGCATACAAGCATTCAACTGAGCTGTAAGCTATTAAAGCAAGACATCACTTCACTGATAAACGAAATAATTTCACAATAATTCACTTAATTGTCCCATTCATGGACCTATGTCCTTGGACCTATGCATTGGGATTCCAAATAACACAAATAATAACAAAAATAACAACAGCACATTCCATCTTACTGAACGAAACAGTGATATACCAAAACACAGCTTGTGGTACATTATCACCGGCTGTGCAGGAGCGTGGGTGGGAAGCAGGAGGCTGCAAGAAGAGACAGATAGAGCAGCTCCTACACGCGACTTTTTCCTCTCTGCTGCTATTTGCCTTTTGCTGAAGAAGCGCAGCAAATACATTAACACACGCATGAAAAATGAGCTGAGGTAATTCCATCTATGAGCATGTGATCGGTCCCGCTGCCACGAATGTTTTCCCTCTAGGTCCATATCTGAATCTCACACAGACTGACTCACTCTGCGGCCGCGAGCGTCACTACTACCCGGCAGTGTCAGGCTGTCATTTGTTTCCTTTTGGAACGGGATGTTCTATAATAGCTCCAACTCCCACTCGACAGATTATGAAATTGCAGTTCTTTCACATACCTCCTTTGTTCCTGAGCAGCAAGGAGTTTTCAGCTTGTTTCTAAGGTGCTAAAAGAGGATCAGAGTGGCCTGAGCTCAGGGATGCCTCATCCGAAGCTCCAACAGGATGTGTCTTTTAACAGGATGAAGGTGTCATGGTTCTCAGTGCGCTGTAGAGTTTGTTCTTCAGGAAGACAAAGGCACAGTGCAGAACTGTTGCTTCTGGGGCTGCTGCTTGAGATTTCATTCATAAGGTGTCTTCTCCCTTAGCAAGGGAGAGACTGTCACAGACATGGAGGCTGAAGCTCTGGACATGCTGATGGGGCCATCAAAGTAGAAACTGCACTGCTTCAGAGTATCTCGCTGAGATGCTCAAATATACTACACTTGTATTTCAGCACTGATTAGTTTGACCCTCTGCTCCACAAATGCTTATCTACATCTGTGTCTTATTTTGGAACAGGTAAGTGCTTCTGAAGTGAATCTCTCACTGACTTCATACCACAGCACAGTTTCAGAGCTCATCCTACAAGACTAAACTCATGCTAGTCTCAGGTTAAAACCCCCAAGTGTCAATAGTATAGACACAGAGTCATCAGCACCAACTGGTTTGTTCTGCTGGCTTGGTGCTCCTGCCATACCACTGCTTGCTCCCTGTCTTTCAGAGCCCAAAGTCCTGGAGCTGTTGGATCTCAGCACACAATTGCAAAAGGGGCAATGTGATGTGGTTCTAGAAGGACGGGCAGAAGAGAGGAAGCTGCAGCCCCCGGGGCTCCCTGCCTGCGTAAAGACCATGATCATCAGGATACACCTGTAACGCTGCCAAGTTTCCTGTTGGGAACATGTGACAGGTAGCTGATACAAAAGGACAGGATCGAAGGAAAAGAGAGCCAAAGAATGAAAGGATGCAAAAGATGTCGGCATTTCTCCTGCTTAGTTTCGGGATGCTGCTGTGATTCAATGCAGGCTAAAATGGATTTGTCTTCACACTAGATGCACAGCAAAATGGATGCATTGCTATGTGGAATCCAGTGTCCTCTGCTGTGGGTGCTGCTCCGCTATTTATCAAAAGACTTTAACCAAATGGGGAGCTGATGTTCCTAAGGGTGCAGCCATTCCTAACAAGGAGGTCAATGACAATTTCAAGCATAGCACAAAGACTATTCCTAGCATTCTTCAGAAAAAGTTTATCACTTATTACCTGTCACTGGAAATACAAGGGGAATCTTAATGATGACCTAGAGACAATTTGGAAAAGCAAAACTTACACTTTGCTAACTGCACATAACATTTCTCTGAGAAACAAAAAAGTTCCTGAGGCTACTGCATGCAAGAGGGTGCCCTAAGATTCTCTACAGATCTTTATTCTGACCTCCTGGCCCTTTGTACGGTTCATTCATTGGGTTTAAATAAATAAGCATTAACAAACCCAAAGCTCCAGACCTTCCACTGTCCTGCATTGAGCCAAGACTTTAAGCAAAGAGGCTTAAGTCACATTTATATTTCCTTTGACCTAGAGACAGAACACAGCTCGGCACATCCCAGTTGCGGAGCAAAAAGACCTTTATGGCTGCACAACCTTGCATTCAGCTGCTTGAGAAACCTTTAGAAACCACTGTAAAGGCAGATCATCACAGGCTGGCATTCCCTGCTCGCTGCAGACACCTTCACATGCAGCACTGGCTGGGGAGAGCAGACAGAGCCCCAGCCCTGACTTACTTGCATGACAGCCTCAGGAATCCTCCTAGTGCTGCCTAGCCAGCCTTGGGTAATGCTGCACTGCAGAAATACAGTGCCCAGGCTCTCAGAGCCAGCCCTCGAGCTTTGGTAGCCGCTAGGACAAAAGACAATCTCTAAATGTGAGTCGTTATAATCTCACAGACATCACCTATAACTTTACCTGGGCTTACCTGGGTCGCTGTGGAGGGTAGGGCAGCGTTTCCCTTGACATTCACAACGAACGCGTGCACCAGAGAATACGAGGCTCCTCGTACACAGGGTATTGTTCTGGATTTCGAATTTCTTCAGGGTTGTCTTGGCAACGAAGAGGGTTTGCCGCTAGAGGTGTGTGAAACACTGGGTAACAAAAAACATCACAACTCCCACTTGTTTCATTCCACCACCCTGTTAAACTGGACTCTTTTTCAACCTGCTGGGATGCTCTCAGTGTGCTGTGTGTCAGGAGGGGTGGCACAAATCAGCACAGACTCCTCTGCCTCCCCCCTTCCCCCAAAAGGGTGATTTTGAAACTAACAAAAATTGTCATTATTAATTGGAAAATGATTTCTGTCAGGACACCCTTACAAGATCTGTTCCCATTCTCCCTTCAACTACCTTCTTAGGGAGTTGTTCCCTGGCAGGCAATGGAACTGACAAATCCAGAATGGATGAATGGATTTAAGCAAAATTAGAGGTTTTTTCCCCATTTCTTTGTTTGCTTGTTCCAGAGGTTTTTTTGTTTTAATTACTAACATTTTTAGTGACCTCAATGAAGTCAATAGGGTGACTATGGACTGATTTCAATATAATCAGGTTTGCCAATTTGCCATGATTGAAAGGAGAATTTCCTTTGTACAGAAAAGAGATGCTGGACAGTTAATGCTACACCTGGTCAGCAAATGAACGGAAATGCCCCACTTGCCCTTCTGACTCAGCTCCTTCCACGGACAACAGACCTTTATTAACTGTGGATGAGGTCCAGGAATGATTCTGGAAAGTTTTTAAACCATCTTTGGATACAGCTTCACATTGCTCATTCATGTAATTTGCCTTTATTTTTACTTACTGAAGGCATTAAAAAATTAACCCAAACAGCTGTTCAGATGTCTCTATTTTTTATGCTGCAAAGGAAAAAAAGTCTGAACAGCTGTGTCAGTGAAACACATCCAGGTGGCATCCCTAAGGCAAAGTTTCTACGAAATCTGTAAGATAATGTTTTTATTATCTCAGTTATTGTACTTTTTTTTTTTAATTACTCTTCTCTTGTAGAGTCTTAAAGAGGTATTGGCCACTTATTTCTTATCTTCACCCTTGTCCCTCAGTGTTTGAGCTGTGCAGTAGCCCAACACAGATGTTGCAGTGATTCAGCCATCAAAGGTGAAAATCACCCTTTCAGCACAATCTTCTGAATCTATTCTGAGGTCTTAAATGGGATTTAAGGCTGGGTAAGGAACAATTTTACAGATCAGGCCATTCTATGGGGAGAAACTCAGGCTGTGGAACCAAAAAATTGCCTTAGGGACACTCAAGAGCAGAGGGAATTTGTTTCCCATGTTGTATAACCAAGTCAGCTGAGATGCACAGTTTTATTGCAGTTCCTTGACAAGGTAGATGGATCATCCTCAAGGAGAGGCTAATGGCTCAAAATTACACAAGTCTAAAAGAGGTGTTGCTTCAGACTCCAACATGTGAAGTATTGGGGATTTGGAACCTGCTAGTCAAATTCTCAGCTGGGTCATACTGAAATCTGTATCAGGTTCACTGACAAAGGCTCATGAAGAGCTTCTCTTACTGAGGTTCAGAATTCCTCAACTGGTCTCCCATTCTGCATGGAGTAAATTTTAGCTTTCAAAACTCTGGTGCCTTTTCCATGCATTTGCTATTACGCCTCACCCATGAGAGGCTTCCAGACACCTGCTCCATGCTCTGCATTTCATGACACCACACTCCATCGGAGCTCCAGGCCATCCCACCATAGTCCAAACCCTATGCCCTCTCCAGTCATCTGGGGCTCATCTGTTTAGTGCCTTCCATATAAACCCTCCTAAGAGCGTGATTCTGTTGCTATAAGGCAGCTTGCTGATTTATAGATGTGTTATCCATAAACTGCTGATTGATATTTTCTGCCCTGACATCAGTCCTTGGATTATGAACTCTGTAGAATAAAGTGAAAACATTGAAGTGTCTGAAAATTGCTAACCATATCAGAAGTGTTACAGCAAATTATACTCATAGTAATGAATAATAATAGCAATGATAATTGTAGTGATTAAGAAATTTGTTGCTGTTATTATTCTTTCTCCTATTCCCACAATATTCAACAAATATGGGCTCTCCAGAGAGTTCCTGACACTGAAGAAATATTTCCAGGTGACACAGTGCTAAAAAAGAGTTACTTTTCAGCTTACAGCATAATGATAGTAGATGGTTAAATGCCTGAAGTCTGTTTATATACCAATAAGATATTTTATTTTATTTTATTTTATTTTATTTTATTTTATTTTATTTTATTTTATTTTATTTTATTTCATTTCATTTCATTTCATTTTTTTTTTCAAATTAGCTTAAGAAAGAAATTATGTAAAACTGTCTGTACAGTCCCGAGAAGGACCATATTCCAGAGGAAAGTTCAGCAGAATCATCCCTGAGTCTAAAGGAGATTTTCATTCTCCTCTAAATCATTCCCTTTTGATACATTTTCTTCATATTTGGTAGCTGGATGCAATTCCCTCTGTATGTACTAAGCCTGTGTTATTACAATTTGAGCACGATATATGTTTATTTGGAGGCTAACAAGATCATCAATCAGGAAATAGCACTGCACTTCATATTACGTATTTATTTATAGTGTTAGGATGAAATTTACCTGGGTCCAGAGAACAAAATTAGGCTGTTACAGCCCTTGGTTTCATATAAGTTATTTTCCTCTCAATGCCTATGCCCTGTGGACACACATTTATTTCACCAATACTGGATGAAAAATCTCCCATTCTTTCACTGCCTTCAGGTAATGATGTCTATACCTTTCCTTCTGCTTCCAATTTTGTGTCCATTACTTGAATGCTTGAAAACATGAAATACAATACCATAAGTCACAGAGCAAGGAGATCTGCAGTGTGTAGGGAATATTTCTTTTCCTTTTAAATCCTTCTGTAATTAAAGAAATTCTACTCAATCATTTGATGTCTTCAGTGAAATTATCAGACTTCTGATCTTAACCTTCCAGTTGATCTTCAGCGGCTGGTTGGCCATTAGAAAGAAGGAGTATTTTGCAGACAGGTTATGGGATGCAGATTTGGAAGATCTCAGTTCTTCTCTGAAGTATGTCACACACTCAGCAAGGAAGGATGACTTTAAATGGAATGTGTACTAATAAATGTAAATATGAAAGTGGAAAATTACATCACAAAATATGAGAACTCAATATAGTTAATAATATAACAGTAATTATCTTAAATAATACCAAAAATGTCAATGAAAAACATTAAGAGACCTTTGTTAAGCGTCCAAATGTGTTCTGTTTGCTGTATTTGACAGCTCTGCAAGAACCTATGTCTCAGGGACTTGGAATCTCCATGAGATTAGATAGTATTTGCACACAAAATGCAGGAGAGAAGTTAAATGAACAAATGGCAAGTTTATCTCAAATAGAAGCATTATAAAACCATTAAGCAAGTAGAAGTTTATTCAGTTAATTGGCTAAGGCCCAGCAAAGATTTCACAACACTATCAGCAGGGTGTTGAAATATTAAAGAAAAAAAAAAACAACAAACTAACAACCCAGCAACCCAATGCTTGATTTCAGAGAAGCACTGTCATTTAAGAAACAGTCTCTTCAGTATTTCTTAGATAAGAAACTGTTTGTCAGCATGTATGTTATGTTCTTCCTGGAATCAACGTCCACGCAATTTATTTCACATACAGCAATATTCTCTCAGCACTTTGCAATTTTTCCTTGCTCAGGTACCAGGAAAAGTGGAAGTAACAAGCATATACAGTTACAAAGAAGTTTGACACATTATTTATATTTACTTAGTGATTTGACCTAAGATAGACATGCAATCACAGCGTAATGAGTTAACCAATAGGAGCTTCTGGCACTTCTTGTGCACAGAGGGAAAAAAATCTCTTGGGAACATGTATGGATAGGAATGTGTCAAAGCAGAGACACAAGGAAAGGTAGCTCATGCAGCTACTGACACGATAGAAAACTGGAACATTCTGAAATAAAATAAACCAAATTGAGGTGTAACCTATGTAAAGCCAATGAAAGATGTGCTCTGGACACCCAGTAAAACTCCAGTAATTGTACTGATCACAAAACAACCTTTGAAGCAGAATGTTTCTGAATTTCTGCTCCCTGGTGTATCTTTTCTTAGGAATAGTCTGGCCATCTAGGAAATATTTCACTCTACCTTCCAGTACTCACAGAAGTTTGAAAACAATGCAAATGTAAATACTTGCTGATGCCAAACACTTCAGTTGCCAAGAAGAAATGATGTGTTTTGGACCAGGATTTTACTGTGACCAAGATTAATTTCTGCATTGTCTCCGGCTATTCTTTAACAAAAACACCTCCTGATGAAACACAAACCTGTGACTCACAGGTTGTGTACTCAGCGGAGCTTCTCCCAACAGCTGATTTACAGTGTTCATACAGAACAGGCTGTACTGTGACCTGCTTTTAGTCCAGCTGCCAGATGTTACAGAGGTAACGTCTTGGGAGAGAGCAACAGGTTTTTGACGATGAACCTACTCAGCGATAAAGAACTTCTGAAAAACTAGAACAAAACCAACCAATGAATTTACCCAAAATTCTCTTCCGAAAAGGGAAACATCTCACCATTATGATATAAGCAGCTATTACCCGGTAAGAATTGAGGCCAGGCCTCAAGTAGCGTTTCACAGCACAAGTTATATGATCAGGTCTCTTGGTGCAACTGCACCAATCGACTGGTCACATGTGTGCCTGCAATATCTGGAACCAGGTCTGCTGTCTTGCTTTGTAAAAGAAGTCAACCTCTCTAAAAAAGAAATCACTTTATGTTTCTACACTTGTATATGTAGATTCATCAATGTTCAAAACCATCTGCTATAAATTCAAAGATGAGTTCTGGGAACAAACCAGGCATCATCAAAACACAAACCTAAGAAAAAGTAGAAGGGAATAGAAGAAGGCAGAACTGAAAAGAGGTAGAGAAATAGTGAAAAAATACTGGGAATGTGTTAGATTATTATCAGATGGAACTTCCCTTGCATCCAATTTCAGTTACTTTTGGGAACAGCATGTGACCAAAATTTGCTTATGGCTGTCATTGCAAACAAGCAGAAGAATCATGTGCCATTTGAGTTGTGTTGATTCCTACAATGGCAGAACCTTTTGATTAGAAGTAAATTTCCTGAGTAATGTGGCATCCTCTCCTTCCATCCTCTCCTTTGGTTTGACTAACCAAACAATTTTCTTCTGAGTCAAATGCAGTTTACAAGGCTGAAGTCATTAAGCATGACCGAGCTGACCAATCACGCCACACGAACACCGACTCATCACCCCTAAGTGATGTTAAAAAAATAACCACATCAAGTAAACCAATAGCTCAAAATTTGGAATAGTGCAGGCACTAAAAAGCTTCAGTTTCTACACAACCAATTTGTCAATAGAAAAAACACTACGCTTGACAAGGAAATTCTTTTCCTGAAGGTTGCATGCTCAGTTATATGATTACATTGCTGGTGTTCCCCTGTTCCTCTTCTTCCTCCTGTGTTTCTCTCTAGGAAGTATTTCTAGGACTTGCTGGTTCAGTTACCTGTTTCAGAGTTGTGGCATTCAGTTCCAAGAACAAAGGCTTGTTATTATAAATACTTCAGCCATAGCATTTCTAAGGAAATTAGACTGACTATCATAATCTCCTGCTGACTCTCACCTGGGAATTTTAAATTCTCTAGTGTGGGAGAAGACTCTGAGGACAAAACACTAATTCTTTTATTTAATTAAAAGCAAAAGAAGAAATTGAGGATAAAAATTTCAAAGCCTGCAAAGGGAAGTCAGGAAATAGCAAGACAAGAAAGGATGAAAAACAGCACCACATTTATGACTCTGGAAAATTCTGTGTCAAGGTACATGACAAATTTTGTTTTGGTACAACAAGATGATAAACAGTACACTTGGACTTCAGAAGCCTTTTTTAAAAGAAGTTTTTTTAACCTTTCTTATTCAACCTTGTACTTGAATTACAGCCCGTTCCTGATTTTACAGTCATACATATTCTCCACACTCACACGTAAAGTTACAGTGGCATCCAGCAGATTACGTTTTTGAGTACAGACGTCACCCCGAACATTATCTCCTGGCCTTCAAGCTGGCCACATAACATCTAGTCTTTAGATATTAGCTACTCAATAGAAATGAGCTGCCTTGATGTGATCGAGGTATTTCATCACTCTGCAGAAGTACATGCAATGAATCAGCAGTAGCATGAGAGATGCTCTGTCACTCTCTGGTACTCACTGCTGCTTTACAGAATGACACAGTGTCAAAGGTAATAACCAGCCTCTGAAACAAACAAATCACAGACTAATGAATACAGAACTTTAAAGCCCAAAGTAATTTCCCCCATATTCCCCCAGAGAACTATAACCAACACTATAAAAAAGTCTCAATGAAATCTTGCTGAGTCCTGTGTGGAGCCCAGTTGTAAGCCAAGAGTGATGTAAGATTTGCTTGGAGTTTGAACTGAACCCTCCACATTGTTCTGTGAGGTTACCATTATAAAAAGAATAAATGTTAGCAATAAAAAGGTCAAGAGAATGAACATCTGAGAGCATCTAAAGATCTGCAAGGGATCTCATAAATATATAGCAAACATCCTCCCTGATGGATTCCCCAGAAGAGTTCTACATCACCCACAAAGCACATTTTTTGCAATCTGTTTCTTTCTGATACAAAGGAGTGAAGCAGAGTGTTTAACATATGACTTGTAAAATTCAAAGTTTAAAATTTAGGAAAACGACCAAGATTAGAGCTGTTCAACAAAATTGTATCTCCCTTTGCACAGTGTCTTTTTATTCTTATAATTGTCCAATAAACTAACAAATGAGACTCTCAGCTATCAGTACTGTTAGGTATAATGGCTTTAGGTGCACAAAAATAAATTAAACAGCATGGGCTTGAATCATACCAACACCACAGGCAACTGCTGGGGGTCTTCCCACCTGATGCATTGGTGAGGGCTTAGGGTATTTGCTGTCATTTTGTACTCTGGTACTCTAAACTTTGAAGAATGCAGTAGGTCCTGGAAATTTTTGTTGGCTCAGGTCCCTTATACATGGGCCACGTGTGACCAAGAGCAATTTCTCATGAAGAACACAGCAGAAATTTGAGCATGCTCTGCCAAAAATCCCCTGGGAAGCAGGGTTTTTTGGCGTATCCCTACCTTCAAGCAAGCGGGCGGCAGAGTCGCATCTTGAGGTTATTCAGCTCCAGGCAAAAATGGCAAAGGTCTCTTCTAAGACAGACCTTGAAAGCAAAATTACAGAGGATTCAATTGGTAAATACAAAAAGGGAAGACAAAGAAACATGTAACAAAAACCACACAGGCGTAACGGAAACATCATTCTGTTACCACAACAGTTACACATATAGGATATATTCGTATAGGATTCTGTTTCTCCTCTTGGCATTCAACCATGGGTGGTGAAACAGATGATGCTCTAGGCTGCAGGGGTCCATCCTTTTTCCAGCTGGACGGATACCAGCTGAGAGACCTCCGTAAGCACCACACAGCTCTGGCAACAAAGACCTGTAAGTCAAGCTGATGCCTGCACACAGATGCTTGAGGTGGCCTTTAGCTGCTGAAAATCCTGTTGAAGCTGCCCTCTCATCTACTCATCGTCATGGACTAGATCACAGCAGAAAAGGACGGGGGCAAAACACAGCTACCTGGGCCTGGACTACCTCTTGGGGTCCGTCTTGTTGACTCTATGTTCTGGAGCTGAAGTGAGATTATTTGACAAAAGGAAAAAACCCCACATATCTAAGAGAAAAAAAATCTGGCATAAACCACATAGAACAGCTAAAGAAAAGAAAGTGACAACAAACAAGCTCTGCAGTCAAGGAAAGGGTAAAATCTTGGCTCTACTGAAGTCATTGGGATGTTTGCCAGAAAGCTGTAGACAGTGTGTTATATCCAGGACTTTTAATTAGTTATTAAATGATTCAATGGCAAGTTGGCTGGTTGAAGGCGCAAAGAAAAAATCATAGAATAGGTCCAGCATGCCTCTCCTTGCCCTGCCTACCCCTTGGGATGTTCAGATCATACACAGTTTTTTTTTTTTTATGGGAGACTTCGCAGGTATTTCATTGAACCTTAGTTGAAATCAGTAGGTTCCCAGGCCCTACCTCCTTCCCAAGTTTGGGGATGAAGATAGGAAACACCTGCTAATGACACCAGACACAGCAAACATCAAAGTCATGTGTCAGCAGAAAGCACCCTGGAAACCTGGCCCCTGCAGTACTGACACAGCCTGTCTGGTAGGGGATAGTGCACATGAAGAAATAGGATGCTGTGTTCATTTAACTGACGTACATTTGAAAGGATTTGAGTTATTCTTGAGTGACATACCCACAAATAAATAAGGCAGCTCACTGCCTTCAAGCCTTAGTCACTTTATGAAGAGACCCACCATCCAAATGATCTATTCACGCTGCACGGTTCTGCTCTGCCTCATTTTTCTGCTTTCCTCAGTCTCCTTCTGCCTTTTCCTCTCCAAAGTACACCGGTTTCTATGGGAACAAAACACGTCATCAGAATGGACAGAACTCGGTGACATCCCCACGTGCAGACAGAAAACAAGGTTTAAATGAGCACTTTGCAGTTTCTGCCACGAGCTGGGAAAGGCGACGGGCGCTGGCCCCACACGTGTGCGCGCACGTGTGAGTGTGGGCGGCTGGCCCTGCACGCACGCGCTGTCCCCTCGGCACACGAGGCACACACATGCACAGGCACCAGCTCCCCGGGACAGCAGAAGGCTCGGCAGAACCCGTTCCATCCCATTCTGCTTTAATATAGCTGAAAATTGCTTTGACAGCTGAATAGCTTCTTTGTTTATAACTCGTTCTTAGCTGACTCTGCTGCATTATGGAGCTTTGTAAAGAGATTACTTTGTCAAGAACTGAACATTTATGGTCTGGGCATGAACAATTTAGTGTGATGAACTGCATTCATTTTATGTGACGTGCAATCCGCAGTCCTGCAGCCTTTAATGTATCTGCTTTTCTCCATGGGTTTCATTTTCTGATCTCAAGTGTTTTATGAATTTTCTTGGGGTCTTTGGGATTATCTTCTTTACACTCTCCTGGACAGATGCAGAGAATTTTCAATATGTCAAATCTCAAGACATTATGTCTTACACTGAATGTACCAAATCAAGTTTTTGGCTGCAAATAACAGATCATCATTGTTATCTACTAGCTGATTATTCACCTGCAAATATCGTATTCCTGCCCAATTGCTAGAGTTTTGTTAGTATTTGAATTAGGATTTCAACACAGTAGAGTCCTAAATTAGAAACTGTACCCACTATAGGGAGCACCATATGGAACATATACAGCTTCTTACCTTGTTCCTTCATCCCAGTGCTAAAACCCTAAGCAGACAGATCTCCATCCACATGACTTCAGCTGCACCTGAGCTAGTCCATTGTCTTTACAGAGCATTATATCTAAAATATTAAAACAAACCCAGTCTGTTCTGCACTGCAGGCACTTATCAGGGCCCTGTACTGGGCACTGGAGGAGACTTGCAGGCTCTGAAGCCATTGCCTTTGGTAGTGCTTGAGTTGACTGCACTGGTCATCTCTGATCACCACTGTAGTTTTTACTGCTAGCTATGACTTGCTTAGAAATTACATTACTGCAGATTGACTTTGTGCCCTGCCTGGAGGCACAACAGAGACTCAGGGCATTTTTCTCTGGTTTCTCCTGTCTTATTCCCCTCTCTCTCTCACTCAATTTTTAAAATAAGCAGCATTAATTCTGATAGGTAGATGATATGGTCCAGCATAAAAATGACTAAGAATATTAATTGTCCTAACAGTAAAATTCCTATCAGCTTTGTAGTGGGCATTACATTGGTCTTTTGTGGGCTGGAGACTGAGCATTTTTCTTAGAGACATCAGTGGAGGCTTTTCTTGTGCAGGACACAGAGCAGGGCCTCGCAGTATTTTGCATTTCAAGGGGTTTTGCTCAGCCCATGAACTGGCAGAACTCCAATTTATGCTACACCCTGCATGTTGCACTCAGCAGTATTTTGCCACTTCTGAACATACCAACCTTCCCTACAAACAGAGGGGAAGTTTGTCAGACAGACAAAGCCCTCCTTATCTCTTAGTCATAACCCTGATCCACCTCAGATGATTTAAAGAGCTTCGCACATATTAACCTTTCAAATAAAAAAGACAAGAAAAAGGCTTCTTTGCAAATCACTGTTTGAAAACAGAAGCTGCAGAAAGATTCCTCACAACCTTACTTGCTCCCACTCACACTCCTAATGGCACATATTTCACAAGAGCTGGCTAATTTGNCAACACCTCTGTGGAAGTCCTTATACTAGAAACTAGTGCCTTAACTAATGAATTCCTTATCTTTATCCACCCCTGTGGCAAATGATGGGCTGTTGTCCCTGACACAAAAATACCTCCAACTCTGCAATATTCAGGTAAATACTGAAAAGCCGCACAGGCAGTTTAGAAACAATTATTCTTATTATACTGGGAATTTTCAGATTTAGCAAGAAGTCATGAGGTCTTCAGAGTCAGTAAATTTCCACAGACAGTTTCTGTACTTCACCCCCCCTTGTGGCAAACATGGCTGAGCCACCAAACATGTCTCAATCGGTCTGTAACCTGCTCCGCCGCAGGAGCCCTCGGAAAATCCCAGCCCAGCAGACACCAGCTGTACTGGGATATGGCTGGTGCCAGTAAAGGCAGCAGGGATTTTCACTGTCACTGCTTGTGTGCATTGGTCGGAGAGGCTGAAGTCAACTGGCTGAAACACACCGAAATCTTTGCGCACAAAGAGACCTCAAGAGAGAAGAAAAGAGAGTCATGGTTTGCAGACGAGAAGTAAATAATTTCCAAGGTCAGGCACTCTTGATACAGAGAGAAAATGAGAAGTAGAGAGGGGAAGGAAGGCATGTCATCACCTCACAGCATGATCCTTCTGGAGTACATACAGCTTTGCATGCGCTCCTTGTGCCTCGCACATTGTTTCAAGGAGAACACTGTAAAGTTAATATCCTAAATGGTGGATTTCCACATTCATATATCTTCTCATTTCACTGCTGCTGGCACCTAGAAATCTGAATTTAAGTTTCCCAAACCACCTAAAATCCCTGCCTCTGACTCTAGTCTTAACTGTTCCCTGCCAGTGTATGAACATGATTCTCCTTCCATAAGGTCATAGTTAATAACAAGCTAAATATGTCCCACCTAGAGGAGCATCCATGGGGCATGGTGTCAGTCTACATCTTATAAGTAAACATGAGAGCTTATTACAGGCCACTTTTTCCAAAAAGGACCTTAAATTCTGGGCCATGACAATGATTCAGTGCATAACTCCTTTGACTAAAGACACATAACCAATTCTCTCTTTAGGACTGTGCCAGGGAATACATTAGACAGTGGACTCCAGGCTCCTGCCACTTCTGAAGCCCCACTGGCTCACAAAGGCTTAGATGATTGACTTGCATCAAGCTCCTCATGGACATGAGAATACATTTACCCAGAAAGGAGATCTTGTACACTCTGTTTTCTGGAAATGTAGCTGAAAACACAAGGGCTGATGGTATTAGCAGATGGATACTTGTCTGCTCAGAGTGCTTCCAGCCTTTCACAGTTATTGAAAAAGTGGGCATGGTGGGAGCAGAACCACAGGCCCAGCTCTCAGTGTTCATTAGAGGTAAAGATGCTGGGCATGAACACATAATTAGGATTAGCAGATTGGACCTCAATAGATCAAAGCATTTAAGACTGTATCTGCAAAGCTGAATAACTGAGCGAAGTCCAAGGCTATTGCAAATGAGTCTTTACTTCAATGACAAATTTTTCATAAGTACTGGCAACCTTTCTCTGGATGTCACCAAAGAGTTCCTAAAAGCACTTTTGAAAATCCAAACCCAGAATCACCCTAAAGAAGCTCTGAAGTGATTTCCTTTGAAGAGAAGGGAAAGGTATAGGAATTTCCTCATTGTCTTGCCTCAGAGACAGGCAGTGGGACAACCACAACAGCCTGGCTCAGCCATCCACAGGGTATTTCAAGTTCTCCCTCAGCAGGGCCTAACTCCACCTGAAAGAGTAGTGATAGGGAGGGAATTGCTCAGCCTCTGCCCCAGCCTGAATGTTTTGAGGCTCTTCCAGACCTGCTCTGTAAACAGGAATTGCCTTTGGACCCTTAAAAAACATGCACCATATCATTCTGGAATGGCGTTAATCTCTCGGTCATGGAGGTCAAAGCAAGATTTCTATTATAAGCTCTGTGAAACACATCTCCTCCTCAGCCACTCACTTGCAGGGAACAAAATCCAGTCAGCCAAAATGATCCGTGTGTAACAGGACACCAGAGCAGGCATTTGAGGCAACGTGGGTGAGGCATTTTGGAGCTGTGAGACCTCCGAGCTTGGTGCCGAGCCCTTGGTGAGGCAATGCTGGCTCAGTGCCAGTCAAGGAAGCAGAAGGGACAGTTCTCTCTTTGCTTCCTTGCAGAGGACAATGGTCTATTCACAGACAATACCAGCTGGAGAGGCCACGGTCACACATCTCACCCAAGGTCCAGCAGGGCCTTCCACGGTAGTCCCCAACATCAGTTGTGTTCCCTGCCTGCCCCTGCTGTGCTTCCATCTTCCCTAGCACCTCTGCACAATGTCCTGGCTCATTCATCTCAATAGCACTTCCAGCAGCAGAAGCCCAGGAAAGACTGGACCTTGTGGTTACAAATGACAACGCCCCAGTCTCGGAGTCACGTTGGCTGAGCAGTGATTGGCATGTGCCGGAGCACGGACCAGAGCACCCTGATCCCCAGGGTGTGGTAAGCTGGAGGTTAGCTGAGGACCCTCCACATCTCTTTCTTTAACACATTTTCTTTGTATTTTCCTTGGGGTCCACAGTGCACATTGGGTTTGCTGATAAACTTATCAGTAGCAGAGTGAAACATCCATGTCATTTGTGCTGTTTACACAGAAGCTTTTTCTCCAGTTGGTAAGTTGGGATTCAGTGAACAGGGTGACCCTGTGTTTTCTTCCATGCCCCACAAACGCTGCTCCCAGTACCATGTGCTACATGTCAGAAAATGGGGACAGACTGCATCAATGACCAGCCCTCCCCCACCCCAATGCTGGAGTCTTCACCTCTACACTGGAGGTGGTCTATCCCCACACATCATTCCCAGCCCCAACCCAACCCCTAGAGATGAGGAAAGGCTGTGGCACAGTATGTGGACGCCGATTACATCTGCAAACAGAAGGAGCACACAATCGGTGGGATCCGCCTGCTTTCCAACCCCTTTGTGCTCAGGGGCAGAAATACAAATAAGCCTCAGTGTCTTTTTCCTGCTTATATGAACCAAGATCCGTTTTTCAATAGCAGGCCCTGGCAGATAAGTATTCCCTGTTCTCAGCAGTTATTTTTGGGAGAGAAAGTCTTTTGCTGGCTCCCATGACACTCCCCTCCAGCACCTGGGAGGTGCAATGGGATGGCAGGTAGAGCTGTGATTCAGGGATGCTCCTACACCCACTGGAAGCTGCTGTTGCCATGCCAACCCTGGAGCCTGTGAACAGCCAGCCCAGGGCACTGCAGGCTGCTACAGGGTCTGTGCTTTAGCACATAGATCAGTCTCAGGACCTTCCAGTGGAAGATTTGTTTGAACCTTTGATTTCAGGATGGATGATGATGTCCCACTGAATTTTCAGCTCACCTGCCCATCTCCCCACTTAGTCTAGTCTCAGAGGGAATAAGATCACAAACTTCATGGGGGAGCTTTCCCCCTTAAATGAATTATATCACACAACCATTGCTAATAGTTCATATTGTTTCAGAAGCACCACAAAGAGAGAAGTGGGTAGGAATGGCAACAATCCTCCCAACAAGCCCAGGCACCCCTGGCAGAGCCGCACCCACCCTTCACCCGCTCAGCATGTCAGGTCATGTGCTGCCTGAGACAGCACCCAGAGCCCATCTGAAGTACTCACAGCACGTGACCAATTGCCTTTCCTCTGCCCAGACTCACCAAAAGGGATATTTTGAAAACTCCTCATTCCAAAATGCACTAAGTGACAAAGCCAGCTCTGTGCAAAGCCAACAGAGGTGGAGGGCACTGCAGACAGCTCATAGCAAAAAGACTCGTTTGGATTTTACTGCCTTGTTGGAGAATTCCCTGGGTAATTTTCTGGGTATTTTCTAGCTTACTTCCTTATTGCTCTCTGGGTAAACTAGGTCAAAACACTTGCCTTGTCTAAGCCTCGGTTTGTCAACATATTAAATGAAGGCGATGGAACAAGTTGTTCCCTGCTTTTTCTGCATGGAGTTCAACCTTACAGGAAGTCCATACAATGCCCTTCGTCTGCTTCATTAGAGCCAGGAAGGCCTTTGAAATCCCCAAACCCAGATAAGCTGAGAAGTGTTGCATACTACTATAGGTGGTTCAGGAGGAGCATATTTGAAATACGAACACCTGGATTGTTGAGAAAGATGTGCTCAGAGTTGGGCAGCATGTTGTCCCTAATAGAAAAAATGTGCCTCACCTGTAATTGTTTTTCCTTGACCAGTCTGCCTGTTAAAGTAGGAATAAATCGCAATATCTGAAGTTTCAAGAAGTATTATAGGAACAAAGAGATTCCACCACCCACTGTGCTGCATCCCAGATCTGGCTGCTCCTTGCTGAGATACTTGCTGAGTACTTCCCAGCCTCGTTGGCTGCCACTCTACACACACTGTTCATTCACCTGCACTGATTTTCTCAATCAAAAGCTGAGCATTTAAAATCACATCAATCTTTGAGCGTCCTGCAGCAGGTACAGTGGGATCTGATAAAAGGAAAACTACTGTGAATAGACAATACAGATCGAGATGTGGTCAAGTGTCTTTGAATCTGAATTAACACATGTGCCTTAACAAAAAGGGTTAATCTACAGCACCTCAGATGGGGAATTAAAAGTTTTATTGAAGAAGGCAAGCTTTTTTTTTTTTTTAAGATGTCAGCCAGCAATGTTTTACTGCATTGTTAACGTGCAGGGTAAAACATACCAACAAACAGCACTTAAGACACAAGACTGTTCTTCAGAACTCTTCTGTATTTCAGTGTGTGCATTAAATATGGCAGTAAACCAGGACCACTTTCACTGTAGGATACATTGCATCAGCACTCTCAAACTTTCTCATCTAATAAGATCCAGCAATCTGGATGGATTTTTAACTTGAGCAATTCCTTACTCCTTTAGCGTTTCAGAATTTGGGAGCAATTTTGGCATCAGCTCTTTAAAAACATTACCACAGTCTTTTCAGGAGCAGAGATAATCAAAATAAGAATAACCAAAATAAGAATTTTAACTTAGCAAGACCTCTACAGGGAGGCAGAGGAAGAAACTGTTGTCAGAACAGTATTGCCAGTATGGCATCCTTTGGCTGCCTTCCACTCCCTAAGTGCCCCCTTGCCTGGCTCCTCCTCCTCAGTTGTCCCACCTGTGGGCTGTATATCTTCTGTTTCATGGCCCTGCATGGGCTGTCTCCAGTTTATGATATCATCACAAGTCATTACTACAACCCATATAGCTGGGCTTGGTACACAGGTTCAATAGTGCAAGTCCTTTGAACTGCATTCCTCAAGTCCACTTTTCGTCCCATTATCAGTTTGGTACTGAATAAAGGCCAGGTGGAAAATCCCAGTATGACATGCCTATGCTGTTGTTCACATAATGGCTATGATCAGAAAAGGGTTGGTAAGAGACCTCAGCATATACTGAACTATGTGAATTATGTGTGTTTAGTCTAATTGGAATGATTTCTGATATCTTGGGGTCAAAGTCTCACAATTCATAGGCAAACATTTTAGAGGACTCGTATATTATGACATATCATTAGCCAGAATCAGAACTGGCTCTGCTTAGTCAGTTACCTTGGACAGAAAACATTCAGCCAGAGACTCTGAGACATGATCTGGCTCCAGGACTTAAAATGAGGACCATTTCCCACACTCCTCAGCTATGGTAATTACACAGCCAAGGCTGGGGCTTCCAGACAACAAAGCTACTTGAAGATGTTGGGAAGGTTCCTCACTGCCTGTTGAGAAAAAACCCCAACTATATGCCAACAAAACAAACATCAATTTTTGGCAGTTTTAAAGCTTCTTTTCTTGATTTTGTGCTGCGGTAGAGGAAAATAAAGTGCCATCGTGATGACTTTGGGCCATTAAAGGACCAGGTCTGACAGAGCCTGTAGGGATGTGCATCCTGGAGCATCCCCGCACACACAGTCCCCAGAGGGGCTTTGCAAACTGCTCAGATAACTGTTGCATTAAATTACATTTAGCTTGAACGATCAGTAGCTCATCAGTTGACTTCTGGCTCTGATTTCTAATAACTGGAAGCATCTGACATAATGAAAGCCCTTAGAGAAGGCACAGGGAAAGAAATAAATGCGCTAATTAAGCTGTGCAGAGTGCCTTGGAGAAGAGTGCTCCACTTCAAGGATATCCTGACATTTCTGACCCATTACAAGTAGCAGCATAGAAATTTCAGGAATTTAATGTAGAGTGTTTAATTAAGACATAGATGAAAAGAAATCGGTGGAATTTAAAACTGATTTCTTCCCTACAGCTTAATAAATATTCTTAGCCACTAATGTGGCTAACTTTGATTACAGGAGGTAAATCATCTTTATAAATGTGATAGAAAACCATGCACACCTAGCACATTTATGATGAATTCTTTGCTTGCAGTACAAATGGAAATGCAGTAGTCCTATTGCTGTATCCTGCTTAGCACTTAAATACCCTTTTTCTAATTTATTTCCATCATTTGAACCTAAGGACAGAGAGGAATGTTTTGGATTTTACATATGATATATATTTTCTTCTGAGAGTGAACCTGCAAAAATGCAACTCAATTAATAATAGACTCAGCATCTCTCCCCTCCAAACCCCACAACTTTTACAGTGTGCTCACAGGATACATTTTGGTTTATCTGTTTGAAAACATGGTTAAACTGAGGCTTGAAAAACAGGAAATCACCAAGATGACAATGCATGTTAGGTACAGATCTGGGGAGAGAAATCCTGATCCAAATTCCTAGTTGTCAGCTCTACCTGTTAGCTGGTGTTCCTTTCCTTGCCTGCATTTAGGAGCACATTGTCTGGATGTCCCATTCATATAAAAGGTGTTGAATGGGAGACCACTCTTCTTCTTAAGATGGTTTGCAGCCCCTTGCCCCCCACCTTTGAAGAATTTCTACTTATTCTTCAAATGAAAATGTGTGAATTATTACCTACTTTAGGTAATAAATTCATTAGCAGACAAAATTCACCCTCCTGTATTGTAAAATAGCTCTCATTTTTAAATTTATCCTAATTTATTCCTTAGCACCTGATGTCTGTGTTTTCATCTGGACTCGCCACATCACTGAAGAGTGTCAGAGTATCCGTTTTTATAACTATAAAGAGGAATTTAAAGCACAGCCCGGGCTACGAATATTTGGGAATTCAGAGTTTAGTTCTTACTCATCACAGTTGTCAAACTGGATTAATCTTTCCATACTTCTCCATATTGCTGAATATTACATTAACTGGTTGTGATTAATACAGGACGGTCAGTAATAAAAGCTCTTTGCATTCAGGTGGTTTTATTCAGTGTCTGAAAGACATGAATACTTGGATCAACTTTCTCTAGACACATTTCTCAGCT
Source organism: Dasyornis broadbenti (assembly GCA_013397935.1). Lineage (NCBI taxonomy): Eukaryota > Metazoa > Chordata > Aves > Passeriformes > Dasyornithidae > Dasyornis > Dasyornis broadbenti. The sequence continues at coordinate 1,912,511 of VZRN01005367.1, forward strand.
TTTCCTGTTAGTGAGAGAGGACTGGATATGCAATCTCCAAGCACTCCAGTTTGTGTCTCCAACACTATTTAATCCGTGTACCAGGACAACAGCTTGCTACTACCACTAGCTGAAAGAATTGTGGTGGAAGTGACAGATGAACCTGAAAAAATCCAAGTAAAGACTACCTACAATTACAGCATTTTTCCCTCTGACCAGAGCAATATCCTGCAGAGAGAAATCTAGATCCCATTGAATGGAAGAAGGTTGGCTGGGAACGGCAGCAGCACCCCTTTGATGGCAGAGCCAAGGAAGAAAACTATCTAACTCTTCCATTGCAAAGTTTCCACTGGTCCAAAAACAAAACAAGCATTCAGTTTGATCATGCATGAATCTGACTTTTTAAATACTCATCTGGGCCGCCTATTCTTTCTCCAGCTGTGGATGCTGCACCCTCCTGCCTTCACTCCTCTCGTGCGGACCCCCAGCTGAGCTTGGGGAATCTGCTCTGAGTTGTGCTGCTCTGCATTTCCTAATGGGCTTATGTGCTGGTCTAGGCTGACTTATAGGGTAATAAACTGGAAGAGAAGAGATTTAGATTAGGTATTAGGAATAAAATCTTCACTGTGAGATTGATGAAGGCCTGGTACTGGCTGCCCAGAGAAGCTGTGGATACCCCATTTCTGGAAGTGTTCAAGGCCAGGTTGGACAGGGTTTAGAGCAACCTTGTCTAATGGAAGGTGTCTCTGACCGTGGCATGGGCGTGGAACAGGATGGCCTTTGAGGTCCCTTCAAATCCAAGTCGTTCTCTGATTCTAATAAGCCATTTGTAGTTTTAATACAATAAAGAACAAGAAAGATTGTATTTCTGTTGCTTCTCTTACATAAGGAGCAATGTAACTGGCTCTCCTTGTCTCAGTCTTGTTCTATTAATAAAGCCCATGTGAGGAATATACACATTTACAGCACGTGTGAAACCTGTAAACGTAACTGGTCTCAAGCTAGAATAGTTTCCATGCTGTGTATCTCCATATAGCCCATCTTCCTGGCACATGTGACCCAGAAATGTGTCATCAGGACTCATGTAGTCACCGGACTGATGAAAGGAATTCAAGGGAAGCAACAATGCTGCTTCCAACCTTTGCTCAGCTTGTTGCTACTGCTCTCTGAAAAAGTTAGGAACAGATGTCATCATCCCAACCTGGCCATGGTTTTACATTTTCATACAGCAGGCTTTTATGTAAAGCCATATTTTCCCAGGGATTATTAAGAAAAAGGAACTAAAAATCCACAGCTGTCAGTTTTTAAAAGCAAATAATCACTCCCACGCAATGGCTGAAAGGCAAACTTGTACCTCAAGACTTGCAATTGGCATTGCTGCCATTTTTCATTGTCCAATCAAACTGTTAAAAATAAAAATAATCGAAGTCCACAGAGAAAAATACACTGGATTTTAACATTCTTTCACATTTCATAACCAAAGTTGCGGTCAGCAACATGGAGCAAAATAGATGTTTGGTTATAAGTCATGACTACAATCCGACAGGCTCACTGGCATCACATGGAAAGCTTCCAAATTAAATGGATGTCCAAATTAAAGACATTCAGACAAAAGATGAACATCACAAATAACCCTATTTTGTCTAGTATAAATAAAAATGAAACCAGTCAAATGCTCAGAAAGGTAACTGATACAACATCGTTCTCTTGGACATTCTTGTTAGTGATTTACCCAGTGTGTTTTAAATGCCTAAAACAATTAAACAAGTGGTCAAGCTATTCTAGTCCTCTGGGCATGAACTGTCCACATAATGTTTGCTTTCCAGGTCTCCCCACAGCCACATCCTTCTAATATCTTGCTCCTTCCTTCCAGCCTCCAGCTGGTGACTCACTATTTAATCAGTGCACCCATCAGGATATTCACCTGCCAAATCAGAGCAGCCATGAGCTTCACTGTGCCTATTCCCAACTTTTGCTGATTGCTTCCACTCATTGCACCAAATCTAAACTTAAGACTGTCAGCACTTCAGTGCAAAGCTCCCACCTTGCATGGCACGAAGCCCACCTGCCATCACAGTGTCTGCAGACCCTGTGGAAGGTCATAAGCATCTTAACTGTCCAAAGGATGAAAAGACCACGGTCGTCAGGCCTACTTAGGTTTGAAATCCAGGGTAAAACTTCCACTGGCATCAACAGCGCTGGATGAAGTAGGAAGGGCTGATCCTGAAGGTAATGCTAAGTGCCACTTGAAGGGTCTGCATCTTCTCAGTGGTGAGGGATTCCATCTTGCAGACGGAAGTCCTAAAGCCAAGAAATCATTTTAACAAGAACTGTGAAACTCCTCCAGCAACACTCATTAGAAAGTTACCTGTCATGACAGACCTGAGGCAATAAGGAATCTGGAGGTGTAGAGGTCACCAGAGGGTATTTTATCTTGTTCTCTATATTTTCTCCAGAAACAATAAAGCAGATGGAAGATAAAATGTGAGATTATGTCACAGCAGAAGAATATCTATACCCAGAGGAAGATAAGCTTTTTCCATTGAAGTAAATTAATCCTCAAAAGATGACTGAGCTGTATTGCCATTCACTCTACAGAGTTTTGTACAGTCTTTCCACTTCCTGTATTTTATGTAAATAAAGCTCCATTATATATTACATTATATAGCTCAGCTGATCTTAAGGTCCGCTCCAAGCCCTGTCACTAATTAGAATAAAGAAGAATATAAACATAAGTGGCAGGAATTTGATCATGTCAGACTGGCAATGGATACTTTAGCGAGGAGAACAGTCAAATCATGTCTCAGACGTAGTGTTTGATTATCCACAGATGGATTACCTGGGCTGTGGATTGACCCACTCTGTCTTTTCCCTACAGCTTTGGCTGTGTCACAGCCAGAACACAGACTCTCACCTGTTTACAGCTTCCAGGAGCCCCAGGTTATCCGTGGCTCTGAGGAGATGCACTTTGTACATGTTAAAAGATGAACACACTGACTAGTCACTGTCTCGCTGGCACATGTTTCACATTAGCTGTGGGTAATCTTCCCCCTCCCTCTCCCTGCCCTTCTTCATTATCTGGATAACTGGCTGCAGACCATCTCTGAAGGAGTATGTTTGGGAGTCATCACAGGGGTGTATTATGAAAGAAAGAGCTCAACTGTAATAATACCCTAATTACAAGAACAGAAAGGCCACATAACACAAAGTTTCTGCCTTCCAGACCCCTGTATTGCAGATCCCATTTTGCATCCAGCAGTCAAAGCTGACACTTCTACACAGGCCAGGCTCCTGCCTCTGCAGAGCTCATCAGCCCACAGTTTGTCTGGAGAAAATCTGCACTTCAAACATGGATTTTGGTGAAGTTTCATGACACAGAAATGTATCAAAACAGCAGCCTGCAGAAAAGCAGGGTATAGACAGCAGTGACTGCCAGTTCTCTTTGCAAACACCCTGCTGCAAAGGTGCTCTAATTGTAATTATGTTGATAATTGACAGAGGGACTTCAGGGTGCTTAGGCATTTTCTGGGCTCCATAGCAGCAGGAACTCCTTCCTCAGTGGGGTGGAGCTGGAAGCCTCAGGCTGAAAAATCTGGCTGGTCACTCTCCAGACCACAAGGATTTCAAAACATATGGTACCCATGGGCTGGATCTACCCACTTGCAACACATTGCTTTCCCTGTGCCATCTACTCCCTTCCAAAAATCCCACAATTGCTTTTATTCTGACTTAGCTCAGCTCTCTTCTCTGAAGCCACACAGTTGTGAAAATATAAACTTTTCAAATATAACATATTTGAAATAATGATTCTATTCATAGAATAGAACTCTCCTTTAACCCTAGTCCAGCGAGACAGCAAAAGTGATAAATGTAACTGAGCTGCACAAACTCCTCCACAGTGCTTTTGTAGGTACCCAGAGAAAAAAGGCACACACAGCTCAGGACACAGAACCTGGGTCAGAGACACCTAGGACAAGCTAAGATGAGGCATCAGGAACACCTTAGGCTGGAGGAATTGACCTAATTGCAGCTGAACAAGGCTCTCAGCCCATGCAGACCCTTCCTTTCCTAGATTCTACTTTTCTGATCCTGGTAAAGTTGTTCCCTCTGTTACATTCTTATTTACTCCAGATTTACTTATTTACTTTTAATAAAAGTAAATAACACAAGGGGTTGTACCTTTTGTTCAACTGGGTACAGTCTTTGTGAGCTTCCAAAGGCCCCACAGTATCATCTGCCACGCATAAAATTCAGGACTGTGACTTCTCTGAACTATTCAGTGATATAAATTCTTGGAACAAAAGGGGAGGGAGCCTTATGCCATAGATATGAGAGCATGGCTACACAGAGATAACACCTGCCAGCTTCAGGAGACTTGTAATGGCAAGTTTTTTCATTGCTTTCATTATCGCAATTCTATATATGGGTTGTTGCTGGAAATCATGTGAGTTCCTGAAGGTCAGCTCCTCTGCTTGTAAACGTGTTTAAGAGTTTCACTTTCGGATTGCTGGAAAATAAAAGTGAGGTACTTCTCACTTGCTCTACAAAAACTTCATGTCCATGGAAATAATTTCCATTACTTATGCTAATTTATAACTGCCATGTCCTCCCCTTTACAAGGATAGCTTCCTGGCATGAAGGTATGAAATGCCCTAAATTTCATTTATGATGACATTGTCATCAACCCCAAAAAATAGCTAAATGAAATGATAATAATTAAGTGTACTCTGCTGCATTTTCCCTGAGAATTTCTGCATGCTCTGAGTGTGGGAGAAGTGACTCATTCTTCGTGAGGAGAACACAGAATAAATCCTGCTAATTACTTGTGCTGAGAGTGGTATCTACAATTCATTAATTATATGAAAGTTATAGGGCTCTGGCCCTTTTTCATAAAGTGCCATTAATATTGCAGCTGACTAAACTACAGACACTCTGCAAGATCTTGAGAAATCATATTTCAGATAGGGTAGAAATACTTTAAATATATTTTTATTCAACATATTTTAGTATTTCTTCTTTGAACGTACTCCCCTGACAAATGAAACAATCTCAGCAACTCCAGCAGGACAAAAAAAGAAAGCCTCAGCTGCAGCTAGAATTCAGAAATAGACATTATACAGCACCAAGGTATATTGTGCACTGTTAAAGGATTCTTGGAATGAGTGCAGAACTGGAAGTGAATCCCCTGCCATTTATCAGTCCCCTATTACTAAAGGCCACATTCCAGAACTACTCTCAGAACTAGCTAACAGGTTGTTAATTAGTAGTCACTACTACATAAATTAGAGACAAGGGACTAACAAGACCCCAGACACTGTGGCACAGGTTGGAGCCCGTCCAGCCCAATTCACAAATGGTCTCTGTGCTGCCCAAGCCCAGATCGGCCACAACTCTGCCCAGTCCCACCACTGAACCAGCACAGCAGAAAAAGCTGTAAATAGCAGTGTGTGTTTGTATAAACCAAGAGAGGTGGCAATATCCAGGGAAGAAAAATGGAGAAGGGAGATGAGGAAAGCGACACAGGAGATGACGTAAATTACATGAAGCTTGAAAGAACTTGTCAAGTCCTTATCCTGTAAAGATAAGTTGCTGTTGTTAACTGAGCTGATCCACCTTTCTGATAAACTGAATCCCATTTAATTTCAGTGCCATTTGTATCCTGGCTGATGTGTGTGTCTGGCTGTTTCTAGGACGTACATTAGGAAACTAACGGAAAGCACCCGATAGCATCAGTCAGGTAAGATGGCTGATGTTCCCTCTACAGTCCAAAACGTTGCAAAAATACAAAATAATATTTTAGGCTGGGATGACTCAGAAATCAGCATCAACTTGCCAAGTTGGAAGGCCTTAGGATATTTGCTTCAAATAGTATCTTGGTAACAAATTCGTATGTCACATTCACATACACAAATCCATACATAATGAGATTAAAGGTCACAGTTCCTAAGGAGCAAACCCTGTTAATACAGAAATACAAAGAGAGTCTGCTGTCTACAAATAGAAAATTTATAATCCAAAGGCACTTCATTAAGTGAATAGATCTATTTCTACAGCTCTGCCCTGTATCAGCCTCCAGCAAGAAAAGCCCATTATTTGTTTATTTGTTTTCATGTTTCTATTTTTTTTTTTAATCTAGCATTTTTATCATGCCTGGCCTTCAACTGGGAGCATTACATTTTGGGTAAAGGACTTATTCTAAAGACTTAGATTTCTTATAGGCTGAAACCAATTTAGTTTTCTTTTGTTTTGTTGGGGTTTTTTTGTTTTGTTCAGGAAGAGTTCCCTTTGGTATTTAGGAGCTCCAGTAGGAGAACAGGTATGAGCCCTTACATTATGTATCAACAGCAGACTTATGAACATGATACCAATTTATTTTAAGGCTGCCATCACAGAGATAAGCTCTGTGATCAGCAGTAAGAGGAAAAAATTAAGAATGGGAATAGTCAGACCGCATGTGAGAATCCAAAATTCCTGCCAGTCCTCCTGAAAAATTTCCTTGCAAAGAGGATGCCATATCCCTTAAAATGTTTCCAGGTAATACCAAGGAAAAAAACCTCAAACAAACCTAAGAGAAGCATGTTGGAGATTAAGTGTACCTGAAGAGATGGACTGGGTCAGCCGTAGGACTAGATTATTGCTGCACTAAAAGCACCAAGCACTTAAATTATGATACAAACTGACCATAAAGATCCTGTAATATGCCCTTAGACCCTTTCTTTACTTTGCATGGTCACCAGTCACATGTGAAAACCATGACAATTTCAAGCATCATGATGAGATTTGTACTATTTTCCCATGGGTTATTTTGCAGACTGGAAAAAGATATTTGGGGAAAAATGTTTTGGAAACTGAAGTCACATGCTTTGATGTGAAAAAACAGCCAGCCTGAAATTATATATTCTCAGCTCAGCATTAAACAGAACTTATCACTTTCTTAAAAGAAAATACAGTATGCTTTGGAAATTAAAGTGAATTTCCACATGATTGGAGCAGAAACCTCATACTTGATTTCTGTGCAGATGACATGAAATACAGAAACCTTTGATTTAGAGCTCAGCATGTTTCAGTAGATTCCGAATAGCCCTAAGGGCAGTTCCAAAACGAAAGGTAATTATGAAAATAAAATTTTGAATTTCTCAAATAAACCAAAGGTTTGGCTTAAACCCTGAAAAGAAACTTGTGGAGACTGCTCCATGATGGATCACCAGAACTGGGTACACGGACTGGTTCCACACTGATCTGGCCACGCCTGAAGCACATCTGTGAAAAATCTCTATGGCTGGTACTTAGGAGATATATATGTAAAAGCCTTAACTGAGTCTTTCCTACAAATTCAGTCTGGACCATCCTGCTAAGTTAGGTGCCTTCAAGAAAAAAGCTGCCAAGGCCCTCAACAAAGACATTAAGATTAGGAATCACTTGCTTGACCAATTAGCTGCTATTTGAAGTTGTGCATGCTTGGGATGAATTCATTTAATCATGCAAAGGCTCACAAAGTCATTACCTTGCTAGAAACAAGCAGCAGCAGAGAGTTTTCCTGTGCAGAAGTCCCTAAATCTGCCTCACCAGTGGGTGCAAAGCTCAAGAAACCCTACCTGTCCTTGCTCTCAGGGTCTCACTCGTCCCTCGTCTCTCTCCAGCATTTATTTCAGTCCCTATAGTAGCAATTGGGGTAGACAGGCAACTTGGCTCTGCCTTGCCCTTTGGTTCACAGAACCTTGTTCAGCCCTGAGCAGGACCAGTCCCCCCATCTTTGAGCCTAAAAGATGGCACTCAGGAAACCCTGTAGCTGCAGCGGGTTACAAAAACCTCCCTGTCAGTGAATAACTCTCAACACAACACTGTTAAATAAATAGCACCCAGTGGTGTTGACTTTACCTCTGCGCTGTACCCAGCACGTAGCCACAGTTCAGTATTGCACCACACAGATCTAATGTTTGCTTTTCAGCTATGGCCTGTGTTGGCTTATCCCCTCCAGGCCCATTTCCCACCCTGGCTTGAACCTGTGCTATTACTATACCTCCTCCTAAATTGCCAAAAATTGCTTGTCTCCTCCGTGCTCTGGAATTGTTCAAGGTATCCATTTCATGGTGCTGATGCTCCTCTTATATTGAAGCTGGTTTGGTATTACAAGGGATGACATTACTAAAACTTAAAATGCTTTTCTTAATATTGATATGACACAAAATTAATAATGTAAGCTACATTAATTTGCTAGTCTGTTCCACTTTCTTCCATTGTATGAGTATTATAAAGTTAACCACCCAAGTTCCCAATAAGTGTTTTACTTTCAACACACATAAATGCAGGACCCAGCTTTGACAGCTTTTGAAACACAAGGACAGTAAAGGAGGCCATTTGAAGACTCACTTAGAGGCAATGACCTTATTCTGTGTATATATTATCTGTACAGACCTTATCTGGCCACACATTATTCCCACCAAAACCTGCATTAGCTTCTACCCCAAGGTATTCAATTCAGCAGCAGGGCCTTCTCACAGGAGAGGAGCACAAGCACATCCCTCAAACTTCTTCTTAAGGGCGAAGAATTTGACCTTCCAAGTTAGACTTTAAAACTTCACTACAACCTTAAAAAGCCTCTGTTCTCTTCCCATTGAAACTGATGAATTTTATTTTTGCTTGGAAGTTCCTGTTTCCCAGAGTCCTGCCTCTCCTCCCCTTCTCCTTGTCCCACATCCTTCCCTCCAGAGCTTTACTTGCTCCCATCTCCCTAATCATCTTGGGCTCATTTCCAGAGCTACTTGTAAAAAAACAGCAGCGTGCTATAAACAGCCAGTCTCATCTGCTTTAAAATTCACTGGCTACTGTTTCTGAGGCAGGAGAGGGGATAAAGGGTATTCCAAGGGGACCCCTTTGACGTGACCATTCATCTGCCTACATCGGCAGTTCCCAAGCCTGTTGGTTCCCACCCTCATTTCCGGGCTCGTGACCTCCCTTCCATCAGCGCTCCTTGGGGTCGCGACCCCGACTTTGGAATCTTCTCATCTGGATCAGTCAAAAATGACGCCTCAAGAATAATTTTCCAGCCGGTGCCATGTTTGTTTATGCTCCTGAGGGGCGTGATTACCCTGGAGTTCAGGTTCAAACTTGTCTCTTTGCTTGTTTGTAAGTTCGGAAAGAATTTCTGGGTGTCACTCAGCCAGTTGATAGCGAACTCCAACTTTTGACTGTTCCAGTTAGAGACAGTTATATCCCAACTGACCTGGTATGGCATTAAGCACTTGGCTACAAAGTTCAGCCGTGCTTGGAAGAAGCAAAGACTTTGCTTCACTGCAGGGTCTGGAAACATCATTGTTTTCTCTGCTTGCATGTCACGATCATTCAGATGGAACAGTTACCATGCCCAAACCACTCCTTATGCAGTGACACGATTTCATCCCCCGCACTCTACACCCTCCCTGCTGCACACACGCATGCAGGCGCCTGAACTCTCACAGCTGGTTTTCTGCACGCCAGGTTGTCTTTTTCTTTGCGGTCATTGAGACTGTGTGGGTAGTGAACATTTTAATATTCTAATTTCCCACTCTGCTTTGTCATTTTTGCTTGCTGATAAAAGGGCGGTGGGAAGGCGAAAATCAACAGCAAAGTTGTTTGAAGACATCCTGAAAACACCACTAAAAATGCTAAAACTGTTAGAACATTTGCAGTTTGAATGTGTTACAGCTAGTCCTGCTTTGGAATTTCCCTGGAATTAAAACAATTGGCCATTTTTCAACTACCTGTTTCTTCTATTTTCACGTCATAACCCTACTTAGCCTATGTATCTCCATAGAGGTGATTCTGCTCCTGCATTAAGGAACAGTTCCTTTAGCATTCCTGCCCACAGAATCTCTCTCACCTGGTACTGTCTTACTCTAAGCCTAAAGCAGTTGTGTGACTTTCTCTTTGACCTCAATGTATTATAATGTTACTGTTTTTCAATTCAAACAGCCAAAAGATATCTGCCTAGACACACCAGGCTGGAATTTGGGGAATGTAAAGTGGAAGCTTAGCAGCAGTAGCAGCAGCACCTGGGCGCAGCCAGCCTTCATACCTGCCTTGAGAAAACACAAAATATAAATCTTGAGTCAAAGAGAAACCAGGCAATACTGAGTATTAACTAAGGGAAACTGGTTATTAAAGTGTATGAAAGGACACACCATCACCCTTGCCCTTGAAAGGGAACAAGTTATCCAAAATCAGTAGAGGAGGGAGAGAGGAGGAAGACATTTGTGACTTTTCACCACTCAGGCATGTGTGAGTACCTGAGGCAGTTGGATATAACCCCTCTTTCTAATCATTCAGCCTCCATATGAGGTTTAAGCATCTGACTTTGGATGTGCCAATAGAAGAGATTAGGCTGAAAATGTTTCAGCGTGAAAGGCAACCACTGAAGCCCTCAAGGGTGAGGGCAAAGCCCCATGGCCTGGCAGTGAAGATCAGCAGGTGAGGAAAACAAAGTCATGCTTTGTTAGAATGAAACTTGCTGAGAATCAGAGCACATCATCAGCATGGAGAAGTTCCTGTAATGATGTGCGTGAGACCATCACTTGTTTGTCACTGTACTGCACTTGCAGAAGGGTTGCAGATCCCTACTGAATTGCAAATGGTTTTCTCTCTCTTCCTGTCTTTTGTTGGCCCTCTGTGCTTACAAGAGTGCACTGAGGTCAGGTTTGCCTTCTGCCTTCACTTGTGCCATTATGAAATGGGAAACTGCTGGAGATGTCAAAGTGATGGACTCAAGAAGGCAGTGTGTGGTTATTGCTACTGAGTTGAGCGTACCTGAAAAATCTCTGCCTGTGACCTCCAGTTTCAGCTGGGGGATTCAGATGGACAGGACTCTCAAGATTTGTGGAGAATTGTCTGGTTGTGGTTGGCTTTTTCTTTTTTCTTCTTTTTAAATATATCTATCTGGATTTGCTTCAACTAGGAGGGAATTAAGTATTTTGCCAGAGAGGATAGAACACTGGACTGATGCCGAATCTGCAGATACTAATCCAACCTCATGCTTGGAAAATGTGTCTTCATGAATAGTGTTCTACATAAAGGAAAAACTGTAGTGTTAAATGTAAAAGAGATACCAAAATTAGAATAATCTTATTCATCCTGTTAACACACATTAAAGAAGGATTGGTAATATGCATGGACTAGATGGAATTTAGTAAACAGGTGGACAACTGAAAATATTTTGACCGGTAAAGGAGATAAAACCTCCTTTTGAAGAAAAGGGCCACTATCAAAGGTTCATGGCTGAAAAACTAGAACACAGCCATTGTAGCTACATGACATTTGTATAATCAGATCAGACTCCGCTTTGATTTATTAAATGCACAGGGACTCTTGTTTCAGGAGTGTATGGAAGCACACTTTGAAGTGCATATTTCATATCTGGATGAAGCTCTCCTGTACAGGTGCAGCATTTGTAAAACATCCAAGAAAATACAAAGGGCCCTTTTAAGAGAGAGACTTCCCCTGCTGGGAACAGTTCTTCTCTTTAAGATTACAAGACCATTCAGCTAATATTTGGGCTATTCTTGCAGATCCAAAGAAACCAAACAGCACATGGAAGTGCTGGAAGGTCATGGGTTTAATCTTGTCAAAGATTCTTGCAAGACTTTTTTTTAGTAGAAAGGCCATATGCTTTATTGATCCACTGAAATATGACACTGGAAAATATTTATTAGAAAAAGTGGATGTTAAAGGGCAAGGGAGTGGAGTTCAGCTGCATCTCCATCTTGACTTTCAGAGACGCATATAACCAGAGTGTTTCATGTCATTTAGGGTCCACAGGTCTCTCCTGCCACTGCCAACAGGCAAGACTCCAGTAGGTATCATCAATATATGGGTTTTAGACCTCAGGCTACAAGATTGCCTACCCTAAACATGAATAATTTAAGGAAGGGGGGTTTCTTGGGAAGGTTTTCAAAAGATGAAAGTACTTTTGAAGAAAGAGAAACCTTGCATGCGAATCACATATTAGCTGTAGAGCAAGGGAAGAAGAAAAAGTCTAAAGTGAACTCTACTGGCCACTCTGACAGCCTTTCCTAAGAGCTGAATGAGGAGAGTTGAGCCCTTCTTGGTAAGGCTCCCAGTGCCAAGGACTGTACACAAAATGATGCTAAGGGACCCACGCTGCTCAATTTATTACAGGAAATGTTTGCTCATTTTATTCATTTATCAGTTCTGAATGTGTGCCCATTAACCATATAAACTGTAGAGGGGGAAAAACAGGTGGTGAAATAACCCTGCAAAGCAACAAGGGAATTCAATAAAAATCTGTAATTTTGAGTGAGAATGACTGTCAGAAAGTTCATAGGGCTTCCCGTGTAATCCTGTACCTGTCAAAGGAATGGATCTAGACAAGGTCTTATTTGTGAAACTGAAAAATCCACATAGTCCTTGAAAGGAGACAAACTCTTTGAAATAAAAAGAGTGCAAAGGGAATAATTCACCACAGTTTGTTGCTTCTTGCCCTTCATTAGCATATTATATGTGGAAAATAAGTGCTCATAGGTATTGTCATGAGAACAGCAAGCCTTACTGCACCGGTTCTCAAAGTAGGAAGACTAACTGTATTATATTGATGCCTTTTTCAACCTAGAAATGAAACTCAAGGTAATTTCCATATAGGAGGTTATATAAAAGTGAATCTTCATTGGAGCTCCAGGGGCAGTTATGGAAGAATGTCCACAAAAGGCCCCCCACCCCAGGGGTGAATAGAGTTTTATAGGTTTTAGGAAATTAGCATAATTGATAAAAAGCACCAATTAGGAGGAAAAGTGGTGATGCAATTCCCCCAAGGTCAAGCCCCTTCTCTAAAGCCCCCTCCCCTTGGTACTAGCTGTACTTGTTTATGAAAATGTTTCTCAAAGACCTTGTTCTCAACCTTGGTTCCTGGGAAGAACCAAGATAGGACAGGGGCCTTGTACCCCCCCCGGCGCTTAGAGCCCTGGAATTTATTTTCCTGCCTAGGGAAAGGGCATGGAAAACTACTGGGAAAATTAACTATGAATGCAATAATAAGCTACAGAGCTCCAGATATATATGTAAAGAATACAGAGAATATATGAAAGAAAGAAAAAGTAAAAAACCAATAGGCATCAATATGCTGATAAAACAATCTCATCTCAGGCACCAGATCTTCAATCCCAAGAATAGAAATATTTTATCTGCCTCTGAAAAATGACAATGATCCTACAAACTTGGAGGCTCATGGAATTATAACAGCTTTCTTCAAAGGTGCTGAAAGGCATGAATACCAAAACAAGATCAGGGAAGCTGAAACTGATAGTGCACAAGACTATATGAATCAACTCGACAGCCCAGTGATGCAAGGGTCAAACAGATGGGGGGAAAAAAGAAAAAAAGACTGCAGGCCAAGGGTATTTGAACTGTATGTGAACACATTTACATTCAGTGTGTGAATGTGTCGTACATGTGTGTGGCACATCCATGTGTCACACACAAAAGCAGAATCTGTGCTAGCCCTGAGGAATGCTGCAATATTGCCTTATGACAAGACATTCATTCATGACATAGACACTTCTCTAAATTAAGTGCTTTCTAGTGCCAAATAGTCTTTCAGACTTGCTTTTTTTAGTGGGTGCTTTTTAAATACCTTGTTGTCCAGTGACTTGGAGTCATATGCTTGTGCCTTTGGTCATTCAGAGATTATTTCACAAATTCTTTGGGAAAATATTCAGACCAGCCTAGATAAATAACAGAGCTATGCCTCTCACGAAACCCCTTCTCTATCTGGAACCAGCTGAAAACAGGGGGAGATGTTTCCTCAGTCAGCACCAGAGCTAAGTTAAATGAGTGAAAGATGCTCACCTGTTTGAGCTCTAGGGCTATTGCTAACAAGCAGAACAACCAATATGAATGGTCAGTGGATGGACACAAGTAAAGTCATTTATCACATGAGGGTGCAGAATTGAAAAGGAAGGTTGGGGTTGTATCTGGCCAGGTCCTGTTTTATCATGAAATGCATCTTTGCAGAAGAAGTAACAGAGACTGGTTTGACCATACAGACAGGGACAGGCACAGCCAGAGTTAGACTCAAGAGGGTGGCAGAGACTGTTGGGTGGGCTGTCACTGCTCGGGAAGAGGAGGGGGACTTCCCTTGGGTGTGAAAAGAGCTCACAGCAGTGGAATTTGAGTGAGCTGCACTGGTGTGCTTGTAGTCCTTGGGCTTTACTAATTTTCATATTTACATGCCCCCAGCCTGAGAACATCAGTGTCTCTGTAGAAAGAGTTCTCTGTTCCCGGCTGTCCCAACTGCATAAATATAGCAAGGACAGAAAGAGGCACAGCAGTCGTAAAGGGATGGAGTGATTTCTGGGGTCCTTGCAGGTCCCATTGTGTTTTCTGACATGAACTAGAGCACTTGAAGGCAGCTCTAAGATGTTTCCCAGTGTCTGCAATCGGCCCTGCACTGCAGTGCATTTCAGCATGGCCTATTTGCATGGTCCCTGTGCAGTGAATCATGAGCTGGAAGGAATATACAAAATAGGTTGTACTTGGCTCTCCTGCCCCCTTTCTACAGCCTCTGAGAGTGGCCAGGACAGCACGTGGGAGGGTAAGTGCAAGCAGGAGCGAAGTCCTGCCCCCAAAATGGTTGAGAAGTCTGTTAAATAAACTGTCTGGTAAAGCTGACCAGGAAGTCTGATGCATTAAGTCTTACAGAAGGGATCATCCTTGGAAGGATACTACACACCTTCAGTAATGATGTGTAAGATCACCACCAACCTCAAACAAATACTCCACAAGGCACCAGGAATTCACTAGTATGAATGGAAGCTGCTCCACTGAATCCTGCAATCCACTGCACAGAAAATTGCCACAGGACTGAATCTGAAAGTGCTCCATGGAGGCCCATCATGTACCACCCAGGCCCGGCAGCCTCCTCCACCAGGCATCGCTGTGTAGGTGGCCTAACTCATTCTCTCAGGTGTACCTGCCTGACTGAAGAGAAGATTTAGGAACTCAGAATGCCTCAAAAATGCACAGATGCTACAAGGCACAAGCAAATGGCACAAGCAGCACTTCTCCTTGCTGTCCAAATCTAAGAAAGGATGCAACAGAGGGCAGTGAGTTTTAATGCATGACCAGAAGCTGCTGTAAAATTCCTTGTGGAAACGTGAGATCTATTATATTTATCACAAATTTGCTAAGTAAGGTTAATACCGTGGCATTGACCCTGCCTTGTATGCCCTTAATAACAATATTATGCTTTGTCCTGTTAAGATTTTACAGCAGAAGAGATAACACACGGTTGATAACCCATTATAAACAGGTACTTTTCTTCTTGTCTCCTTGCCCACAGCCCCCAACCCATAGTAGCAGGGAAGATAATGCTTCTGCCAGAGAATTTGGTTCCAATGTCAGCCTGTAACCAGTGCATGCCTGAAGAAAAAGAGGCTGATCAGGCATTGTGGTCGTTATCCTGGCAGTCGAATAGCCTGCATGAATATCAACATTATCATAAATCATTCAATTGCTGAAAGTAATCCTAACATCAGAAGGAGCTGAATAGCAACCGTTTCTCAGTCCTTATGCACATCCACTTACAGCAGCTGAGCTGTGGGAGTATATAGACCTATTTTTCAGCTAGCGTGATAATCAAGTCATTCCTCATTTAAGAGTGAATTCATTTGCCTTGGTATTAGTCCTAAATAAGAATACCAGAAATTGATACGTAATCTCCAACTCAAACTGAGATTAAACTGAAGCCACCAAACTCCTTTATTCCTTAAAACACATATAAAATCCCCAGCAAGATTCTTATCTCAGTGTAAATCTGAACATACTGAATTAAATTTAAAAACCACTGTTTCAGACTGGTGTTTCTCAGCAGCCTCAGTGTAGTCATAAAAATCAGAATCTGTCCTTAATATCTCTGCATACTGGTACTGTGCAGAACTAGCTCCAGACTATTTATAGCTCACACTATATATACACACTGCAGCTTCCAAAGGAATATTTTATCTTTTGGGAAGACAATGCTTTCAGTAATGTAAAAAGCCAAAGTTTGCTTAATAAAAAAAAAATCTCTGCTCAAACCCTTAACCTGGAAGAGTGGCCCTGCACTGCCAATCAGATAATGAGCTCAATTCTTACATCACACTTTATTTGTAGCTCACTGTGTAGTTAATGTTTGCAGCTTATCTAACAGGAGAAATGTGAAACCAGAGTTTTAGAACAATAGAAACAAGGCTGTCACCAGCAGGCTGCCAATGAATCATGTCCCCACAGTCAAGTTCTCCCAGAAGGTCATTTGTAGCAGAAATACATCCCTGCCTGAGCTGGCAAAATGCTGAAAAGTGTTTCTCAGTTTTATCCTAATAAAATTTTGAGCAGATCAACTACCAGAACAACTTCACCTGGTAATATTTTTAAGTTCTGTTGACTGCAAGACTTAATAGTAAAGGTTACCAGGTGAGCAGGGCTTTTTGTTTCTGTGTCTGGGATTCTAGAGGTGGTTTTACCTTCAATCTAAATTCAAGGTATCAAAAAACCTTCTACAAACCTTAAGAAAAGTGATTTACTGTTCTCTTTTGCATTTTCAAAATCAGAAAAAAATTGCTTTAAACACTAGGTGACTTTCTTCCATAGCATTCAGAACAGAAGCTCTCAAATCATGGAAAGCCAGTGAGCTCTGCAAGAATGATTTGCCAAGAGAGAGAAAGCAACACTGACATTTTCTCTCTCGTGTTGAGGGAAATGCATAAAAAGGACAAGGAAGTACCCAAAAAAAAAAAAAAAAAAAAAAAAAAAAAAAAAAAAAAAAAAAAAAAAAAAAAAAATAGTTCCCAAACCTGAGTCATAAAAGCTGGTTTTGCTCATATGCAATTATTTTAAACTATCTGCAGCTTAAAAAAGTAAAATTATATTTTCTGCTGCATTTGCAAAAGATTTTCTGCAAGAGGGAAAACAGAGAAATGATGGGGGGAGCTGTTCTTTTAAGAAGAATGTCATTGGCACAAACAGCTGGCACTTGGTGATGTGTTATTTATACGTGCAGTTGCTTGTGTTTTTTAACAGATAAGAGAGCAATATCTCATTTGCAATTCAGGTGAGGAACATGAGCGGCTCTGCAGCTCCACTGGCCTCTGGGCCACACTTCTTATCATATCAGAAACATCTGTCACGGTGCAAATGAGTTCAATATAAAAGCGCATCAAAAATGCGGTTTCAGGATGAGACAGCATTCTGTAAGGAAACCAGAAAAGCAGCCTCCCCCTGCAAATGCTGGGATGGTCTGTCCCATAGCCACCAGTTGGGATGAGAGCAAGGACTGGGAGGGGGAAGAAGGAGAAAAAGAGAGACCTCGGAAGTGTCATGATTATAAATGATCCCTTCTCTAGGAGCCAACTGTGCTGGAGAACGGGCTCGCTCATGAAGGTCTGGTGGTTCACGCTGCAAACTGGTTATCATATCATAAACAGACCTGACTGAATCCCAGCCTTTGTGGTCCAGAGGACTTTACTCAAGAAAATACCGATGGGCTGGGGTAGGAAGGATGCATGGAGAGGTGGCCAGCACGGGGGTTACCACCAGCAGTGCACTTGCAGGGGCTCTGCTCACAGAGATGGAAATGAATCCATTGTACGGGCAGCTGAGGATGAGATGGTAGGAGTTTCCAGGGTAGGCAAGGTGTGCCTCTAGTCCATACTGAGGGGAAAAACAGGGCAGGTTGGAAACTGCTCACACACCCATGTTCATTCCTGCAGTAATGCTGCACAAATTTAGAACCCAAAAATTCATAACATGGACCGTGTTTTGCTCTGGTGCTGTTCGCCAGGGCTGGGTTTAGAACCCCTGTGAGTACAAGGGCATTTTTGTAGTCTTCTTTAGCAGGAACAAAGATAACTCAAGGTGGCTTCAAAATCCCTTATGCCTAGAAATGCCTCTGTAACTCTGGAAGCAGGGATTGAAATCCCCATCTGTGTCACACTGAGCAACTGCTTCCTGCTTTGCCTTCAGGCTTTTATTTAAAAATACAGAAGAAAAATGACTGTGTCTTTAGCCCTTGCTGAGAAACCCCTCTGAAATTCAGCTGATGCACAGGGGAAAACTGTAGAGAGATTCTGAACTGCGTTATTGCTCCTTTAGCCTGTGCACAGTCACAGGCTGCCTTTTCTGTCCCATCAAAGACCCCCTTGGTGACCCTTTATGGCTATTGTACATCCAATTGTGGACAAAATGTGAAATATCCTCCTTTTTCCCCAAGGAGCACTCAAAGCTAGCATGCAGCTTAAGAAAAATGATGAAAATACCTGTTTTAACTTTGCTTCTAATCAGAAAACATATATACTTAAATATGCACACATCAGCAGAAAGAGCAGGTAAGGGCTTCCACTCTAAAACAAACAGAAACATGCACTTTGAGCCCTCATATGAAATGGCAGTAAAGGCCCAACCCAATAATTATTTTCCTTGATTTTCAGCCAGACGAGGCACAAGACAAATAAGTCATCAAGGACAAATAAAAGGAGGTTCATTCATCGCATTCAAGGGCTGGAATCTTTAATGGTCACCAAATGAACTAAGATAACTAAGTAACCATTGTAAATATTAATCTTTAAAGGAAAACAATACTCCCAACAACAGGAAGCCTGATAAGACATTGGATGTGGCCATCAGTGTTATGGAGTCTCTCTAATTTCCTTAGTTTTTTCTTATGCCTGTAGAGGGATCAGGAAGGGGACCATATGGTATCTCTCAAAGGAAGTAAATTAACATTATTAATAGCTAATGTGGGAGAGGTGAAACAGTGATTGTTCGTTCTGGTTGTTATTGTGCTTTTGTTGGGGGGAAGCCTGCCTGCTAGTAAGCTTAAGCACTCAAGCCAAATTCAAAATCTTGTATTTATAAACAGAGATCTGATAACAGTTGCCTAAGCATCCGTGATGCTTTGCCAGCGCACGCACATCGAGCTGATCCGAAGGGCCTTTGTCCTGGGGTTTGACCCAGGAGTTTGCTCACACAGAGGAGAGCCTATGCTGTGGTCCCTGTACCCAAGTAACACCTCATGTGGACCCGCACGTTCTGCTTTGCGTTGGTTTAGTTTGAAGCAGAAGGACAAGGACGGGTAGATCTGCGCTTCTGAGGGACACAACCTGTCCTCTGGCATCCACTGAGGCAGTGGATCAAGGGGCCACAGAGGAGGTGGGTTCTTGCAGGCAGTGGGTATCACGTGGGATTCCTACTTTCAAGCCCACGGTGTTGGCACAGCTGGTTTACGAGGGCTGGTCAGCAGACTGGTATGGAAGCGGCAGAATTATTTTGTGGGAAGCAGTGATAACGAAGTGCTGTATTAGGACTGACTGAATTGGTGACTCCGATGGGTCTATCAGAGTTCCGTGATCCCTTGCACTTTCCCTGCACTAAGAGAAGAACTTACCTTTCTTAGGCCTCTGCTTTTATCTCTCAAACACTTAGAAGGTAGTATTTATTCCCTGTAAATAATACTGACCCTTAAGTTATAAGTTGTGGCTACTTGAAAGGGTGAGACCCTGATCCCAACTTCAGCTCTGTTTGTCCCACAGCACCTGAAAGTATAAAATGCATTTCTCATTTTTTTCAAGAGTTCCTATACTTTCTACTTTCTTCCCAACCATGAAAACCTGAGGCAATTTCTAGCTGGCCTTGCAGAAGTGGACTTTATGACATCTTTCACGTTGACACAATTTGCAAAATAAATTTGACAGATTAAAACTAGAGGAGTTAATTACAATTACCCAATGAGCTTGGTAGATATAAGGAAATTTTAGGTAAATTGTTCAATAAATTCTTCAGAAAGAAAACAGTGGAATTTGTTGTAATTAACTCACTGGACCTTAATAAAATTTAAATAGCCTAGTAAGAAAACCTCATGCTTCAGGGTACATGGTGATTACTTTATAGAGATAAAGGAATTCCCTCTGTCCTTGAAAGCTTATACTTCAACTGCAGGTTGTCAGCTGGATTTTCGTTTCTAGGCCTGAAGAGGACAACTTGAATATTTTAAGACTATACAGGAAGTTGTTGAACTTAGGTGCAACTGCTCTGTAAGGAAACCTCTTCCCTACCAGACAACTCTACTTGCAGAGAGAAGTCGGTTAATTCTGACTAAGTTTGTGTCTTGCATCTGATCTGAAATACTTCTTCCTTGGTGATGATGGGATATTTTATTTCTTAAGAAACTCATTACATTGACCAATAAGTTCATGAAAGGCTGAAGAGATGTGCATTGTTTCCTGGCTCTGTGGAGTCATATGACATGGATAAATTGTTCTCTGTGCTGAAGCCTGGGTGGTTTATAATGTGAAGTTTTCCACACTGCAAATTTTAGGGCCCTTTAGTATTTCAAGTTACATAAACTTCTAATAAACTGTTGTTCCTTGGCTCTGCAGAATGGGACTTTCTGCTCCATCAGGGCAGGGTTGATTTCCAGACACGAAAGGGAGAATGCTTTCATGATAGTTTAGGAGAGGACGTTTGCATAACATCCACATAAGTAGGAGAAGACAGATGTTCTGTCAGGACAGTTCTACAATCAGGTAAAACACTAACTCAAAGAAATTAAATGTGTCAAGCCAAACTCTCCAGTGATTGAAATACCTTTTAAGATAAGAAATCTGCCTGTCTTCATAATCTTAACTAGCAATATGATGACATCACCCTGATGATTACTACTCATGAGACTGTGGTCACACATTTGCTTCTTGTTGCCAGCTCCCCATCTTCCATCCATGTCAGGCACCAAGTGTGGTTGTTTGGTGGTGGCAGATGAAAACCATTCTACTCTAAACCCACCACAACCTCAAAAAGCAAAGCAAGTTACAGTGCCCTTCCAGGGAATTATAACACCAAGTCCAAAGGTTTAGAGATCTCAAGAGGCCCTGTGTTACCCCAGTATCAGTGGGGTCTTAGAGTTCACGTGTCTGTGGAAGCTGGAGAGCATGAGCAGCACTGTGCCAAGCAAAGGCCACAGGCACACAGTTAACCCCTGCATAAAACTACTGCTCTCTTGCAATCCATTCCCTATCCTTATCATGTAATTAATCACACTTTGTGAGAGCTTCAGGAAGGAGAGAGTTGTCTGAGGTGGCTGTGGTTATTCAGTTGCAACTTGGACTCTCCACCCAGGCAAGGGAGAATTGGAGAAATCCAGCATTGCCTCCCTCCCCACCCACACCTGGACCTTGTGCCAGGGCACAGAATCCATCCCTCTTCCCCGTGACACACGAGAGCGAAGGGCAGACTTGGCTCCTGCCCTGTTCTTGACCGGAGCAGCAGCACCTGGAGCAAGACATCAGGTGACGGTAACAGGTTATTTGTGGTAAAGCTCAGCAACATGATTACTAATCTCTGGAAAGAAGAGAGAAGCAGAGGAAGGATTTTAACCCCTCAGTGCCTCTCATTCAGCTGGCACTGGCACACAGTGCCTCCCAGGGTCACCCCAGGGAAGTGTGCTTCCAGGGCACTCTGCTCCCCAAGTCAGGGCATGTCTCTGACTGCCACAGGACAGTTTATAGGACAAATACTGAGGATAATTAAGGATAATCTCTGCTTTAGGTGTCTTACAAAGCAGGTCAGGTACTCTCTTTCCTTGTCAGATGTGATGAAGTCCAGCAGCTCCTACGAAGAGGAGGTATTTGTTTCTCAGAACAAGTAATAATAGAAACCCCTACCTAGATCTTAAAGGTTTCCTAGATTTAATCTTCTCAAAACTCGGACAAGATCATTACAGTGAATTCTGTCTCTAAAGAGCCATAACAGTGAATTTCATTACCAGCATCAATCTCCTTCTGGTGTATGCTTTCCTTACTTTTCTCATGCTAGCAAATACAGAGAGGTGCTATAATACTAATGTCCTGAACTCAGACAGCAATATCCTTTCAAGCAATTTGGCAGGTCAAGGTAGATTAGATAGTCACATGAAAGCAGAGGAGGAATCTGCCCCAGCAACTTCTGCTATTTTTTCTGTGGTTAATCTGATGATTTCTCAATATTTGGTCATAAGATGTTTTCGATATCCAGTCATTATCATGACAGGTTTCTTCCTCAATAGCCTTTGGGTAACAGACATTTGCATTGCTGGCAAAGTGGCAAAGTTGGGACTAACCAGTTCCTGCTCTTGAAAGATCCCACTACTTCCCAGCTGACAGAACTTGAGAGGGCATATGTTGCATGATCTCTTCTGCTTATAGATGTCACAACTGAAACCAGAGGAGGTCTGAGAAAAAGGCACGTTCCAGCCTCTGTCTCACAATCCTTGGGTACTTAAAAGTCCAGTTACCAAAAAATCAGAGCAACAGCAGCTCCCCACCCCTGTGAAAAAGGAACATCCCTTGGAAATATCTGTCTTATTCCGCCACAGGCAAGATTCTGAAGGCAAAGGACCAGCAGCCAGAGGAGGCCAATGGGCCTGTGGTCAAGCCAAGACTGTGCTCATGCAAGAGGAAAGTTCAGTGATTTCTTTGGAAAGGCTGTTTCAAAACATTGGAAAAACATGTGGCACCGTACCCACTGAGAGATCACAGTTACAACTGAGCCATTTGTAGTGCTCCTGACCCAGCAATCCCCTTTGCCATGCCTTCGTGTGTCCAGCTCTTTGTTTACACCCAGGCACTTTGCTGCAGCACTTGAGCAGCTTCAGTGACATTTTTAACATATCAGTATAGAACTATATTTTAATTAAGCTTATGGGATTGAGAGCAACATTTGATGCTCAAGGCTGCATATGGCAATTGAGCTTTCACAAATTACCATGCCCACATAACTATGAATATAAAAACTGAAACAGGCGTTGCTGTCCAGGTAACTCTGCAGTTCTACATACTCTACCATGTTAAACAAATACATGTTATTTTATGTCTGTTCTGCTCAGTGCTTTTGTGATCCTATGAAAGGCCAAAAATAAACAAGAGTCCCCTGAAATGACCTGTCTACAGTAGAGCAAAGAATAGGCAAGGGGAAAACCCATGCAGTGTTAGGCCAGTCAAACTGTCCATGGCTGGAAGAAACCTCTCCCTAAGGCAGATTCACCCCCACTCACCCTCCTCACGTGTTACTTCACACCTCAGGGCAGACTCACCTTAGATCCCTTATGTTTTCATGAAGTCCCAGGCAGCTTTGGAAATCCATGTACCCATACCAGCACCAAGGCCTGGCCACTGCCAGGGGAACAGGTCCCACAGACAATTGGTCCCACCTGGTTCCTGCCATCTTCCCCTATGGCCTTGCCTTGCTTCTGTCTGGGACAGACACAACTGGGCAGAAATGGCACCCAGCTCCGAACTCCTACATCTGGGAAAGGGGAGGAGTGAAGGAGCCTGGATCTCTGGCTCAGTCACCTCTGGTGAAGTCAGGCTTAGGGATGGACGGGGCCTAGAGCGCACACAGGCAACACAAACTGAGGAGCTGAGGGAGGAGCTCGCCATTGCATTGGATACAGCAGCCAGGACGCATCACAGAAAGTGGAGAGAGCAGTGTCACTGTTTATGATGACACAAACTGTCTCTGCTTTCTGTGCTTACTTTTTAATACATATATATACACACAGACACACACAAGCCAGGCAGCATTCCTCAGCTCCAGCTCAGTTCACCTCATCACCCATGACTAAGTCCTGTGAAAACGCAGGTGGTGAGTTCACGAGGATGCTCCCAGCAAAGAACAACATCTCAAAAGTAAAGCCCAAGGAACAAAGCTGACTTGCTGCATGCTGGTTTCCAGGTTTGGGGTCTTTGTTTTGGAGGAGCTCTGTGGGACTGGAGATGGTCCATAATTCTAGCCAGGAGTTCCAATCGAAGCCTCACCAGCACCACATCAAAAGCCTCATCTCATCACCATTCATCTCATATTTTGCTGGCTGCCAACACAGTGCAATTACAGGGCAGAGGGCTAGCATTATTTTAAACTCTAGGACACCATTCTGAAGCTTGCCAAATTTACACTCCAGATTTTTAATTCAACTTGATGAGCACTGAGTCTTCATGCCAATTGTGCCTCATGGAATAGATGCACAGGCTGCTGTGCTAGACTTACCTCCATTCTATATCTCCCATGTACCAATTACACGACCACAACTTGAACCTACAAGCAAAAATGAAGAGAAAGACAAACTCCATCACCTTGTCCCCCTTTCAGGAGCCCAATTCGGTTCTGTTTACAAGGAATTTTGTACTCAGGCAGTAAAAGGCACTTGAGCTAGAGAGCAACAATAAGGTTAATTTCCTTTTAAACAACACTACTACTCAAGGGCTTCTTACTTGCAGTTAATGCTATTGTTTAGCCAGTAATAGGCATAGATCCCCCTAGCACAGATGCAGACCTTCCGGCTCCTAGACCTTGAAAGAGATACTTATAAAAATATAGATACCATCATATTACTTTAGAGATTGGAAAGTACAGGCTTGAGAAAATTATCATATAAATTACCCAGAATCCCACAAAACCAGAGCTAAAATCACACCTACAGCTCTCCATTCTCTAATGTCCAACTGTCTGCATATTTTTCAGTCTGGGTCTGCTGGAAACTTATGTTGTGAAAAGAATCTAAACACTTTTTATCATTTTTGACTTACAAACTTAGAGATCACATTTGTCAGACGTAAAACTTCAAGTAATGCATGCAAATTTAAAGTTTTCTCAAAGCAGAATGGAAACATTTTAGTCTGAAAGTGTAAGGATGGGGTGGGCCTACTGTAAGAAAGTACTTTTTATTCAATGTAAGGACACATTCAGCTTGACAATGGATCTTTCAAGTTTGACTTTTGATCTTTACCCCATGCCCATCACAAACATTTATTTTTATTGTGCCTCTTCCTTACAGTGCGCTAGAGATTGCTAATAACGGATTTCCAGTCACAAAGCACACCAGTAGCTAAGCTGCTGACTGCATTTCCTGAGGTCATTAGAAAACACCAACTTCCAATACCAGCCAAGAAGAATAGTTCAATCTGTAACACACTCATGTAGTTACATTAATGATACCTTCCCAGAGCGATGGGGACAGTGCAGGATGTACATTAGCCTAGAAATGGATTGGGTGCAATACATCTGTAGGGCAGAAGTGTGTTCTTACCATAGGTGTCTTAAGCACAAAGCTGCATCAGGCTTGGTGCTCTTTGAAGGCTCTCTCAGCACCATCACATTTGAAATTTTGGGTTGGAGCCATGCTTATTCATCCGTAATGACAAAGTCAGACTGATCTCTGTTATTCTATCCTGAGCCCAGCTTAACTTCATTAACTATCAGAACAGGGTCATGCTCTGTTAAGTTTGTACTTTCACATCCCTTAGTAACTTTGAATCATCCTTGCTGTCAATGCACTGACATTTATGGTTTTCTACTATCATCCCTTTATTTATGTTCAAAGTTCATTCACTGCCGTCTTCCATTAGGGCTCTGTAACATATTCTTTGCCCTAATACCTCTTGTTACCTTTTTCTTACTTGACCCATCAAAAGTTTTATCTGTCACCAAAGAGGTAGTTTCCATGGAAACTCGGAAGAACAGGCTAAGTTAATGAGGCATAAAATGAAGACAGTGTCCTCAAGCTCACCCATTTTGAAAATCTAGGTCAGCAATGTTTGCTTAAAACATTCCACTCTTCTAAAACCATGTTCACTTGACTGTTAAGGATGTAATAAAAAGAGAAGCTCTAGCATATCCCAAACTTAGCGTGTTTAATATAATACTGGATGTTCATGTGAGTAAACTATTTTTACAATTTCTCCCACCTTGTTTTCCCTTTCAGTTTCCTTGGATAACCCACAGGCATTTAGTTTTATCATCAAGTTACTTATCTTCACCAAACATTTACTCTAGCCATCATAATCTGACTTTCAGGTAGTGTTCAGGCAACCTGCTATGATCTCACTGAGGGCAGGAGGTATTGGCTGTGTCATCCCTTTTAATCTCATTCAGAGGATCTACAGGAATGAATGAACCATCTACATGAAAGCCCAATTCAATCTCAACCTGCACAACACACAGGCAGAAGCCCAGGAATTAAACCAGTGCTGAAATTCTGAATTAGAGTTTCCTTACAGTTGATGTTGTCTGATCTCGGCCACCAACTCCAAGTACCAAATGCTGGAATGTAATGGATTGTGATCCAGTAAATGATTTATTGCATTCAAGGGGTTTCCTTAGCGAAAATCACAGTTTCTCTCAGGAGAAGAAACAGCCATACCAAGTGTTAGTGCTAAAATATGCTGTCAAGTACAGAAGGTTATGGAAGGCTGCCTCAAAAAAGCGGCTGTGGAGGAAAATAACACTGATGATTTGGTTGTTATTTCCTCTACTAATTGAAAGCAGATGTAATCAGCTGCAGTCAAATACCTTTTGAGATATACTATATCTCCAAAGATACCCAAATTTTTGGGCATGTCTCTATTTGATATGAGATCTCCACTACTTCTCTCTAGTTTATACTGACTGAGGGCCTTCAGTGCTTTGGGTAGCTGAATGGTTATCTGCTCCTGTTTAAAGGTAAGGTCCTGTGGAACACAGCTTTTTTTTTTCTGTCCACAGTGGATGGTGATGGGATTTCAGCTGTTGATGACAAGCAAGAAACAAAGGTTAAGAAAATGCCTATAACCTCATGACTTCTTGAGAAAACAAGGTGCACATGATGACAGCTTACAAAAACAATCTGCTGTCCTAGTAAAAACCTAATGCAATCATCCCTTCATTCCTTGTGTTATCAAATCTGAAGTAAATCAGGTATTTTTCTGGCCAATTCCCTTTTCCCTGCCTAAACCCCTATGTAATGTGTTGACTTAGAAACAATGTACAGCCAGGACAGCTTGAAAAACTTATCTGAAGCAGAACAGCAGTCCCCAAAAACACTCTGGTGTAATCCAATTACACTAATTAAAATAATTATTTCCACTTAGTTTGCTACTGAACTGCTTGCTTGGCACATCTAGAGTCAGTGCATACAAAGGTCAGGTGCAGCCTCTCCAAACTCTAGGGAGGACATAAAAAAGTAGTGTAGCAGGATGCAAGTCTCTAGATGTTGTTCATGGTTTGGTTTTGCTCAAATATGTCAGTTAACAACAGGCAGGTGGAGAGCCTCCAACTTGTTTCATCTTGTCTACACACATCATGCTTTCCCCCATCAGCTCTTACTCCACTCCTCTGTTGTGCTGCAAAGTGAATTCCCAGGCTGGAAGGTTTTCTCCAATGGTAAGTTTTGAAAGAAGATGTGCTAAAAACTTAAAATGTTTCTGTAAATGGGTACCTTGTGGCGCTGGTTCTAGAATAAGAATCATAAGGTAGACAGATTGCCCTCTAAATTTGCAATTGAATCATCTGCTACTTGTGCCCACATCTTTTGCAGAATTTCTGGAGGAAAAAGAAATCCATTTTAGAAAAGAAACAAATAGAGACATAACTGTCAAACTTATTTTCTAATTTTTTTTTCAGTGAGCCTAAAGGAAAGTTTCCTTCAACTCACTCTATGTTGTCAGTATAGCTTTGTCTCCAGCACTTTACAATTTTCCAGCATGCCTGTCTGCTGCCAAATCCTTCCCTTGACACAACCAAAGAATAAAAAATCCTTTGCTTCCCTTATCTGAACCTCCAACAAGCCACAGTGGCTTTCTTAACTACAGTCTTCTATGAAGAAGCACAGAAAGTAGTCCTCAGTCATACCCACTGCACAACCATATGAAAGAGCCTGATTTCATTTTTCCTTGCATCAGCACAGTAGACTTCTGATATTACCTTGAATAATGCCTCTAACTGGCTACCTCAGCAAGCCCCTGGGTCTCTCAAAGTGCCCCCATTCCTCTCCCCCACACAAGACAGCAAGCCATTCTTCCCCTCTGCTAACCCAGGACCAGCGGATTGCTGGCTCACCATCTGAATTTGGCCAGAACAGATACAAAAAATCACACAGAGATTTGGAGCTCCCAAACCAACAGTAACTTTGGTATAACAGCTACTGCTGTAAAGGAACCTGGTGGCTACAAAAACTGGGACACTGCTGTTTTTCTCACACGACCTCATGTTGTCACTCACTACCTGATCTCTAGCAAAAGGACAAGGCCACAATGTGCACATTGTCAGTACTTCCCTGTGCCTTGGACTTCTGTATTCTGTGGACATCACAGCCTTTTTGCTGCAGTTGTGAGATAACACTTACTGCACTCCTCAGGAGGTATATGAGGTTATCTGTCAGGGTGTCTTCATTCACAAAATTAACGCACAAACTTCCAGGTGAAAAAGATGTGAGCTTGGGTTAGCCTTTATTTTAATTCTGGGGTGAAGCTAAAGAAGTTACAAGCAAAACGAAGTAATGCAGTCATCAGTCAGCTCTCGGATTATGACAGTGATGGGGAGAAAAAGATTAGCCTGTTCAGTAGATCGATAGATCTATTGATCTATCTGGGGAGAACATAAATAATGGAACATATGCCAAGCACATGCGGATGGAAGGGACAGAGCAATCCATCTCCAAATGGCACCTGCTGATTTGTTGAACATATTCTATATGCCCTTGCAATCTATTGATTGTCATGGAATTGGATCAAAGCACTGATCTCTTAGCACTGGCTGTTGTCCGGCCAGGACCTAAAAGACCAAAATATATGACAATTCTCAGCTAAGAATCTTCTAGGTTCCATCACTTCTGTCATTCTCATTCAGAGGGTTTTTGGTGCATTCATTTAGGTTTCTCCAGAACCTCTGAGTTATCTTAAATCAAGACTTATGCTTTGATGACAAACTGCATTCCATCATTCAGATATCCTACTTCTAACCCAGGAATGCAGCTGGATTAGAGTTTGCCTTATCCCAGGAAGATTGTGAGATATTAATCCATTCTCATGTTACATCTTGGCTGGGCTCTTCACGCTCTTTGCTGACAGCTTTAACTAGCAGGGCCATGAATTTATTGCAACTTAATTCAAATTTATCTCCAAAAGTTGCCACCTGAGATTAAACATTCATGTATCATTTTGCTTGACTTTAGAACCCATCAACACCCTCCCCAGGAAAGTGGTGTATTGATATTAACAATTTCTCTGTTAATGTTTATTGCCATTCACTGATCCTCTGCAATGGCAAACATCACTCCAGGCTCATCCTTTCCCTTTGCTCCTGGTGGACTGATTTAGTGATCTGAGTGAGGGCAGAGAGCATACTAATTAAATTCAGATATTGAATCTAAATCAGGAGGTGCTGCAAATGCCAGGGTAGGCAGGGAAAACACAATTCAAAAGGAATTCACAGACCCTGGGACTAAATGGAAAAATCTGTCAGAATGCAAACAGAAATGTTTGGGAAAAGGGAAATAACATGAAAGATACTTTCACAGCAGAATCACTGCAAAATTTTGATGTTAAAGGGATTGTAGAAAGTAAATCAGATCAAAGCTTGAAGTAAAATATGGCAATAATGAAAATAACACATGATTAGATAAACAAAGTTTCCTTCATCAGAGGCAGGACACATTTCTATATTCAATTTACTCCCAGGATGCTACAGGCCATAACTATATCCAAAACAGCCGAAGGGTAAGAGGAAAACCAAAAGTGATTTATAAGGATAGATCTTACAAGGACTAAATGTGAGTGGCACAGCCAGATGGATGGGGAGAAGAAGAAAGGTCGGCAGGAGCCTGAAAAGAAAAATACCATGGAACAAAGGAATTTGCAAAAGCTCAGGGGGCTCAGCTAAGAAAAAAATTAGAGTCAAGCTTTGGAAAAAAGGAGGATCCAGTGTTACTGTCCAGAAAATGGTGAAGTCTAGAAATCTGTTCACCTAAAAGACATTCCCCAGGGAAGTAAATCTGATGGCTGACATAAGCCAGGAATGGGCTAAAGGGCAATAGAAAGAAAACATTACTGTATTTTTTTGCATAAAATAGCTACACTTTTAAGTACCAAAGGGTAAATCCTTAGCTGAACTAGACCACTGCAGCTTCACCCAAGTCTCTGTCAGTTTACACCAGCCAAGGTCTGGCATACCTATCATAATTCACATGCTGGGTTGCAAATTGTAATGAACCCTGCCTCCACCCAGAAGAGTTCCCTTGCCCTTTATATTTGTTACTCAATACACACTTTAGGAAAACCGGGCTGAAAAGACCATTTGGATTTTCCAATCCTGTCTTTTGCTGTTATGGTGAGCCATAACCACTCCAGCTGACAAACAGTAAAATGACTTTGGTTGCTTTCTGCTACTGCTCTTTGTAAAATAAAAAGACCCCTGTATAGCTCATCAGAGGGTTAGAAAACCTAACTTTACATCTAAAATAACCCAATCCATTTTAAAACTCTCCCTCTTTCTTTGTTAACAATGTTCTTCTCTTACCCTGGTGTTGAACTCTCTCTAGTGAAAGAAGGGTAAATGCCTCCTCTAATTACAGCTGGTAAATTAGAGGAAAGGTGACTTTTGATAGAGAACTAAAGATGTCACTATAGGTTTTCTTTGGGATCATTTCCATAGGTGATGCTTTGAACTAGACCATACTTATATGGCCTCAGGAGGGCCAGGATTGCCAGGACCATATTTTGTTTACCTTTTTCAGAAAGTCAACAATATTGAGTGGCTGGAGATACCTGACTGAAGCCCTGATCCAGATGAAGTCAGCATTAGTTCTGCCACTGGCAAGGATTCTTTTGCGTCGGCACACCTCAGATCCTTGTGACATCCACCATTGCTCCTCTGCACCAGAATTCCTCCCCCATCCCAGGTTCACACTAGCAAAGCGTTCTTGTTCCTCCCCATTCCAGCTGTCCCAGATACTTTCTGAAGGCAAAAATGAATGACCTTTCACCAGGCTAGAACACCATCCTCTACATTCAGTGGTGCCCAGCTTGCCCTAGGTCATCACCAATAGGTTTTTCACAGGGTTAATGATTTTGGGAAGCTCTGAAAAGCATTAGCACAGAGAGCAATGCAGAACTGAGGTCATGCCAGGGGGAGCTGGAAGACTCACGAGACCGGCCTGACCACAGCTGTCCCAGAAAAAGTGCATTCACCCCATCCCAGACAAGGGTGGGAGAAAAAAGAAAAAAAAGTAAAAATCAGGCGCTGGCTTATAAAAGGTAGTAGAAATTTAATTAGAAGAAATGTTGTACTTTATATGCAAAGAATTGCATGGACCAGTAATAACCTTTATATACCAGGGCAGAAGTTAACTGGGGAGCCAATTCACTCTTTGATGCTGCACTCTACAGTGAGCAAGGAAATAAAAATGCCTATTGAAAACCGTTTTCCCTGGCAGGTATCCTCAATGACCCAGTTTCAAGGAGATTATCAAAACAGGTATTTCACAGGATACTAGAAATCAAACAGATTTATGGGCAGTGATAGTAACAGATCATTTGATACATGCGGAAAAGCAAACAAGCTTTCAAACAAACCCTTCAACTCCAAAGCAGAAGTCACTAACTTAGCACTAAGCAGAGGCTAGGGAGGCTTGAGCTATTATTTATGCTTAGAAATCCACCTTTTTGGAAGTTCTGTATTTGTTTTCTTTCATAGGGCAACCTTCTGCTTTTTCAAGTCCTAAGTAGCATCACACACTTTCTTCTGCACAGGCTTCCCCTTTCCCCCACCTTCTGAAAGGGCAAATCATCACAAAGAATGATTTGGACAGGACAGTTCAGGCTTTGCTGTTCCCATCCAACAGCTGCAGACAGGGGAAGACAAACAGAAGAAGGTTTCTGTGTTATGAGATGTAGATTAGAAAGGAAACCCAGCATCCTTTATCAGGTCAGGCAAGTTAAAGAGAAAGGACCTGGCTCTTGATGCTTCACATGCTGCATGTCCGTGAGTACCTTGCAAATATTAACTAATCCTCATGAAAACCCCAAGAAAAGTTAATATAAACCATTTTTATGTAGGCAAACAAACAGCAAGAGTGTCCAGAGCCTGCCTGGGCGCTTTGTCAGCGACTCAGGAACTGGAGTAGATCAGTCAAACATCTTCCAACTTTCTCTGGTCCATCTGGCTTCAGGGTCATCAGAAAATGTGACCAATGTCATGTTAAAGCATCAAGCATGGCCCAACCGTTTCAGACAAGCTGGGACATAGAATTTTGTGGAAATCTGTGCTGGGATTATGGGATAAGAGCAGTTTTAAAGGGTTGGGAAGAGAAGCTACGAGAAAGGCTGACCATTTCAACTCAGCTTTGGAAATTTTGGGGCTCTTTTTGAGATGTGATTCAGTAAAATTTGGGTATGTGGCATTTACATCCACACAGACATCAAAGAAATTCTCCATTTAGAGAATTCTTACCACTAAGTCTGACAAGCTAAAAGGCATTTTCCCATGAAAGGCATGCCCTCCTTGTGTGTCTAATCCAGGAATTTAATACAGCACTTCAATAACTAAATTTACACCCTCATGTTCTGTCTCCTCACTTTATTTAATTTCCCTGATTACTAAGGAATGAATTCCATTCCTTATTTAAGCTGGTGAGCACAGAGAAATGGCTTTTTTCTTCCTTTTTGATAGAAAAAGCTTTCATTGGCAACAAGAACCTGGCCAGTTTTATCCAATTTTCCTGCCTGAACTATGAGACAGAGAGAAAGAAACAAGAGAAGTTCAGCCTCTGATCCCACAAAATCCAGTCACTTATGGCTGGGAATGAAGTGGGGCAGCTGTGATACTGGAGACAGTTTAGTGCAGTAGAACTAAGAGAGTCCTCATCCAGCTGAGATGAAATAAAAAATTTGGTCTACACTTGACAGCTGACAATTCAAATACTTTTAAAGAAGTTACCTTAGCAAGAGAAATGTTTGCTCAAAGGAAGCAAGGCACATGTAGCAATTTGATACAGGGATGGAATCCAAGATTCCCATGGTCTGTTCCCAGCCTTGCCACTGGCCTCCTGTGAAACTAGGAGGCAATCACTCAACAGCTTTTCCTTCAGTTTATTCTTCTTTATAGGATGTTATAGGACTTAAATGCAGGACTTCACAGAGGATGTGTTCCTACAATTCATTATGAGGGCTGCAGTGCACCAGCTTGTACTTTGACATCATGGGCTGAATAATGCCTGAATTGCTCCATGCCTTGGTTTTCCACTGACATAAAGAGAATATTCACATGCTTTGAGATCCTGGATGGAAAAGAAATGCAACAACAAAAGTGCTACTCTTCTATTGAGAGGAAGAGACAGTTAAATTCTACCCTTTTGCTTCCCTGCTCTATTGGGATTGGCATGAAAATATAAAGATGACAGGCTGGGCCCCATTCTATTAAGATTTAAATTTAGCAAGGAACTGGAAAATTACTGGGACCCTTATGTCTAACCTCTGCCTCAGAAGCAAATATGCATAATTCTTGTTCCATAGCTAAATTTGAGTGAATTACCAAATGTTGGACCAATAAAAGAACTGTCCAACACAAACCTTATCTGCCCGAGATGCACATATCTGCTTACAATATCCTTTGTTAGTTAAACAAAACAGAATCATTGTTGCTAAGAAGTTAATATTGTTTAAGATTCACTGGCTTACACACAGAACACTTTCCTGAGTTCCCCCAAACACATTCCTTTTCTATTCTCTTCATTTCTTCCCCCCCTTTTTTCTTCCTTTTGTACTGGCTTGGCTAAGGCTGACTTTTTCTTTTGGTGAACTGGCTTGTAAGGTGATATGAACTTTGAGGCAGGCAAACATTTCAGCTCTGACAGTGAAGGGTAAATAGCTGTTCAGATCAGAGCAAACAATTAATTTGAAGAGCAAAATATAACTGAAATAATTCCCTAAGCATTGAACAGAAGCCTACTTGCTCTACCCTCCTACCTGCTGCTCACTCTTTTCTTGCTTGTAGCCTTTTAAACCCGTGTTGCCAGTGCCCAAATTTCCTTCATCCAAACAGTGAGTTATGGTAAAATAAAACCAACCACAGTGTTCCAATGCCTCTGTGAACAAACAAACACCTTTCAATGCTTTCTGTGATGTATTTTTTAATTTGATCATCTTTTCTAGTGCTGGGATAGTACATGACACAAACATCTACATGAAAATGAAAATAAAAAGGAACGCTTCATTACCAGAGCAATATCAATCAGGATGCCAGATGTAAAACACATCCCTGGCAGAAGGACATCACTCCACAGCAGCTGCTAATATCCCTCTGATGACAGCAAAGCTACACTTGGTATTGATCTGCTAAAAGCATCCCATCCTCTCCCTATATTTTCCGTGTCCAGCCTACCACTAAAAACACACTTGTGTCAGGGTAATTTCACTTGCCTTGTAGGTGTCTGCCAACAGAACTGTGCTCACCTGAGAGGTTAGCATGCCACGGCTCTGACTGATGCCATGTGCCCCAGCTGTCCAGAGCTGCCTGGTTTGTGAGCTCTGAGAACCCTCCAGGGTCCTTGGCCACAGCTATCTTTGCAGAGAGCTGTGCAGGGTAAATGAGGGCACAGCAAACTGCCTGCCACTGTAACCAGACATCCTGAGCACCTCCCCACGAGGCTGCAGCCTGCAGCGTGGGCAGGCACAGATATGCTGGGGGGATGTAGGCGAGACATACTTACAAAACCCAAGAACATCTTTCCTGCTCTCACAGAAACAGCACTGATAAGAGCCACTTTCTAGAGCATGTGCTTCCCCATCAGAGGTTAACATCTCAAATACTTGGCTTGCACTGGCTACCAATTTCTCTAGCCTAGGGACTGATGAAAAACATTTTTCACAGTCTGAAAAATGGAGCCTTTCATCTTACACACAGAACAGGCAGAGAATTGGAGGCAGCAGTGGAAGCTGCATGATCTACAGATCAGTCTCAGGGTCCGTGTCAGACCTTTAATGGGTTTCATTCCACAGACTGGCAGTGAGAAACCCGTTAAGCCATGAGCAGTCCTCGTAACTGGACTAAAAGCAAACTCCTCTCCAGCACGCACAAGGGGACTGAATCCAACTAAAACTTGTGGCCCAGGCACCAATTCACTCTGAATTTCTCCTGGCACCAAGTAGGCCTCATTATGAGGATAATGTTCAGTTCTCAATGTGTATCACAGCCAAGCGGGGACAGGTGAAATGAGCTGTCTCTGCACTGAATGCATTTGACACCACTTGCTAACTCTTCAAGGAACAGAGGTACAAGATATGCCCCAGCATTGCAGAAATGACTGGCAGAACTAAAACATGATCATGAAATGTGTTGACTGAGTTTGTCTTGCAAAGAAACTTAAAAGTCTGGCTGTTAGGGGCTCCTGAAATAGCATTTCCCAAAGTTTTACAAAAAACTACAATGAAGTAGTCAGTGAAGATGCATCGTTGCCCCATCCTGGGCAGAATTAGAATATTTCATCACATGTCATCCACCATTAAAGGAAGAAAGCACATGGTGACTCATCTGTGGCTTCAGAGCATGAGGAATTACTCTGCTTCACAGTTCTGTCCACTGGGAAATCACACATGGCTGTGACATACAGCACAGACCAGTTGTAACACTCCCCATTTCACATTACACTTTAAAAAACCTCCCAAACTTCAGGCTATCTCACAAAGTCTCAATTCAAATGTGAATTTAAGAGCTAGATAGAAGAACATGTTCTTTTTCAGATCAAGGAAGATCACTCAATAAAATCAGATTAAATGAAACATGAAGTGATGCCGAGATCAAAGAGTTTCTCATCTCAGAAATGCCTTCCTACTCTACGGTTAGATACAATCACAGTAGAACAGAACGAAAGCGATTCAAAGCATCCATAAAAGAAAATGAAAGAAAGAGAAAAAAAAGAATAAAGAACAGCGCCCTTGATCTAAATTGTAGGACTATTCCCTTCTGCCTTCAAAACACTGTATAATCTGTTTTCTGGATCAATTGGGGTATCCTTTTTACGCTGCAGAGCATGAGCACTCTCTGGAACCAGGAACAGAGATAAACCTCCCACTTGCTGATCCAAAACGCAACCCTTTCAGCAGCTTGCACAGTCCTAAGCACAGAGGATTATAGAAATACACATCATATG
The DNA here is from genome assembly GCA_013397935.1 of Dasyornis broadbenti. NCBI lineage: Eukaryota > Metazoa > Chordata > Aves > Passeriformes > Dasyornithidae > Dasyornis > Dasyornis broadbenti. The sequence continues at coordinate 1,948,437 of VZRN01005367.1, forward strand.
CGCACACCTAAACACTTGTATGGCCCACACAACCCCTCCCCGCAAGGAGCACAGAGGGAGAGCCGGTGACATGTGACAAACAGGACTTGTCACGTCACTGGTGCTTGGGGTGGAGTGAAGGCCAAGCAGGAGCAGATAGGAGGCTTCTCACTCCCAGTCTGGGGCCGTGTGTACTCCCATGAACCCATCACAAGCCCAGACCAGCAGTCTTCCTGCACAAATCCCTCTCTCCCTTACTTCACCTGGATGCTCTCTCCCGCTGTCCTCTGAGAACCTCTCTCAGGTTCACCTGCCCTGGATCCTTCCCAGCACTAGTCCAGCTCTACAGCAGCTCCTATAACTTTCCACTTTCCTCCAGCCCAGTTACACAAATTACTACCTACCTGCTATTTTAGATTATACATAGCAACATGATGGGGAAAACAGAAACAGCGAGTTTGGGTTAATTTCCCTCCCTCCTCTCTTTGTTTGGTTTTCTGGAAATACTTCATCCCAAACATTTGTAAATAGTGCTTGGAGTTACATTCCAAGTTCCAGCAGTAAACATTAAACTATCTAATATATATATAGAAGGATGCCTGTTCTTCCAATGTATCTAGGCAACCTTGCAATACAAAGTTAAAGCATAGCTATTTGTTCAAAAAGTGTTTTCACAGCTATTTCCTCTTCCCCCTCCCCTTGACTTTTTCCACTAGGCACTACTTGTATTTATCATCTGGCGATTCTGTTCCCTTTTTCCTTTTTAAAAACTTTATAACAGCTTGTTTTAAGAGCAGAAATGTATGGACATTTAGCTTATAATAAAGTTTGATTTAGTTTGTGACAAATGAAAGAAAAATAGCAAGTTTCACAAGAACACCTGAATAGAACTCCTTTTTCTCATGCTGTGGTAACTCTGGAAAGAAAATAATTTCCAAACGCTAAGGAAATCAGAATGCTGTAAGGAAGGAAGAAAATCACATTTACACAAATACTAAAGCAAGCTGAAAATGTGGTTTACTATATCCTACCTAACACCAGTTGAAGGTTTCAGAATAAAACAAGTTTCCTCAGAGAGCAAAGGTCAGGCTGAACTAAAATGTTTCTAAAGGAAGAACATCAATTTTTATTAACTTTTCCAATTGAGACCTCTTTGGAGTAAAAAGCCAGCATCTCAATAGCAAGTGTTTTTCATTTCAAAATGTCAATTCAAAATAAAAAGTGTTACCTTGATATATTGGACACTTTTATTTTGGTAGGCAATGTTGACATTTTATGTTGTTTATCATTTGAAAACCTCTTCAGAATATTTTTCTACTATATGGCTCAAAATTTCAACTTTTGCTTCATATTCTGATGAGAAACAATTTCCCCTGCTTATTAAAGTCTTCTTCTGGGCTAAAAAAGTCTGCTTTCAATACCATTCTTTTCTCGTGATGTGCTATAGTACATAGTTGACATTTTTAAATCAGAATAACAGTCAATTAAATACTGCATTTTTTGCAAAAAAGATGAAAACATTTATTGTTGAGGAAGAATAAAGAAAATTCTCTGAAGATGCAACCATGTATTTTGGCAATAGCATTCTCATGCCATGTTTTGCACAGCTGCCCTAAACAGTGGGTGACACCACAGTTATGAAATCAACTCTTACTTCCTTTACAGAAGCAAACCCCACTTCCTAAATGATAGTTTTTGCCTTTACAGAATCTGCAGATCTGGGGTCATGTAGATGAGCTAGGAAAAGGAGCTTGACACAAGGAAGAGCTGGAAATTAATGCACTACATTTATGAAGTACAGAGTAGTTTACACATCTCCAGCATTTAGGATGAACTTCCATTGCCTTTTCCAGGCAACTCAGCTTCCAGCAAAGCGCCTTTTCCAAAGTGCTTTGTTCCTCAATTTACCAAAAAGGAAGCAATGGGCACGAGGGCAGATGCTGATTTAGTAAGTGTAGACTCCTATTGGGCAAGTGGCTTTTCCTGAAGTTGTTTATGCTGAGAGACGACTTTGAGAAGCTGAGGTCAGCAAGGGAATACAGTTTATTATTTGGCCTCAGAGTTGCTGTGTAATTTGTCTTCCAAGTCTTGGTGTTCAGAGGAAACTTCAGTCACAGTTTTTCCTCACCTCAGTGCTAAATCTTGGTTTTTTTCTTGAACAGGTGAAGGTCTTGGATCTTTACTGACTGCTTGAGCCCATAGGGTGATGTCTAAGAACAAGGCAGTAGGTAAGGTCCACCACAAACTTATTTGCATCTTGAACAATGCCTTCATTCCAGCAACTTCTTTAAAAGATATGCTGGATTCCACTAAAATTGATGGGACTGGTGGAACAAAACTCTTCGTTAGTGATTTTCACTTGCCCATAAATGGCACCCCACAAAACTTAACCCCTAGGTCTTTGATGCTACATTATAATTATCTCTCCCAGTGGTAACACAAGGAGGACATTCATAATTTGTTGAGTTGTACAGTATCTGAACAAATAAAGTAGCTAGCAAATAAAACAGCTAATAAAGATCAAGAAAGACGCTGTTACAAGACATCAGTTTTCCAGGCCCTGATCACATCAGCGATAAAATGCTAAAAAAGCAGTAAGAACAACCATAATTGTATAGATCCCATTTTCCTGTTACTTATCAATTAAAAAAAAAAATATATAACCCAAAAAAAGGAAAACATTTCTAGCAAGTTACCAAAGTCTCTGAAAGATGTCAACATGTCTGTTTAGGCACTGCAACATATTTCCTATTTAATTGCTCCCATACATCAAGGCAAACAGTGGTTAAAAGGAACAATTTCTCATGGTTATAAAATACAGGACTCAGGCAGAAAGTTAACAGTCCTGCTCATGCTTCCGGTGCAACAGAACTTTCTCTTTGTTTTGATTTCTCTCTCTCTTTTTATTTTTTTTCCCCTTTTAAACAAAAATAGTCATATTGAAAAACTAGGCAGAATAGAAGGGAAACAGTTCAAAAGGTGTTTTTAAATACTTTTCATCTCAGCTGGACAACAATTCACAGCATTTCTTGCAGCAACAAGTCTGGGTGAGTACAGACTGCCCTGTGTGCTCCCAGGCACAGCAGGGTGAAAAGGAATATTGGTTTTACTGGTGATGAGCTTTTGTCTTGATGGTCTCAGCACTGAAACATTTGCCACCTTTCTTCTAATGTAAGGTAGTTGCCGAAGCTTTGGGCACGGACAAATGTCACCTCCCTTAAAATCTGTGTAAATAAATGTCTTGGCAGGACCTCACATTTCTGGATTACTGCTGCACACAAATATGACTTCATTTCCTTAAAAGCAAAAAGCAGCTAGATGGGGGTAGGAGCTTGTTTGGTGATTAACTTTGCCTTTTCTCCCCCTCATCCCCCAAAAGTTGGGTATAAAGAGAAAAATAATTCAGATACAGCCAAGACAATAGCTTGGAGGGGAAAATTTTCCCAAGGGACATGGAGATTCAGCACCAAAGGTGGTTCTGTTGTGGGACAGGACAGATGCTCTTCCAGTTATCGGAACTCAGCCAGTGTTACTGTCCTACACTTCTGGAGTTATCCTGCATCACCCAGATGGGAAAGGGTGGGCAGAACCCCCTCCATCGGCTGTGGGTGTCCTTCCTCCCTTCCCTGCACACAGGTACTTCAGCACCCAGCAGTGGCACCAGCTACTGCTCTGGAGCCAAGTGTGTCCCCACTGCCCAACACCCCTGTCTGCAGAGAGCATGGTGTGGTCTCTGAAAATAGGATTGATCCTCAAGCAAGGGTTTCTTCCACAGCCCTGTGAAATAATGAATGACCTTCAATTATTTGGATCCATACTTACTACAAAAGGCCAACTAGAAATGAAATCCTAGGCATAGAAAAGCTCTGTGTTTAGCAAGAGTGAAAGTGTGGGAAAGATCATCCAGTTTTTAGCAAGGGGATCAACTCCTTTCCCACTCTGATTTTTCCAGCTGTTGATAGCTGGCTCCTAGGAGGGTGTCAACTTTGTAGACTAACAAGGAAGCAAGTTTTCCCAGTCGTGAAAAAACAACTGCTGTGACTGTAGGATGTTGGCGTTGTGCTGTACAGCCCTTCAGAGGGACCTCAACAGGTTGCAGAGCTACTTTTCCTCTGAATGGAATGGCTCCTTCAAAATACATACTTGGCAGATGGAATAAAACTTATAGAGGAAGCCAGAGAGATGAAGAGAATTGAAAGTCAGACTAGACACTGTCCTTGCACGCTCAGCCAGCAATCTGGAACTGACTTTTCTGCTAGGAAAAGGCAATCACTGTCATCAGCAATCATTATACATCTCGATTGGCCTGAACCACCACATAATTGCATATTCCTTCCTTCCTTTCACTGCCCAAGTAGCACTAGCAGGTGCACTCCCACCCTGCTTTCCCCATGTGAGATAACAATGATTTTCCCAACAGCAATCCCTTCCTTTCACCAAATCTCTCCAGGATTCTCAGGTGTCTGTAATATACACCGTCAATGGTGACTTCTGCTTTTTCCACCCTCCTCCATGGAAAAGAAAAAAGAAAAAAAGCAGGATCCAGCCACGTGGTTTGAGAGAGACAAGGCCAATGTGCAAGACGAATAGAGAGATGTTGCCAAGTGCAGATCAGTCTGGATTGAGGTGTGAGATTCATCTAAGGCACAACTTCATTGCCTTCATCTGGATTATGCAAAGAACAGACTTGTCCTGGAGGCCAAACTGATCCATCTGGATATAAACTGATAGCAATAATTAGCGCTGGTAAGAACTACTGCAACTGCTGGCATCTCTCTTTGCCTGGTCCTTTGCTGCCCAGCAGTCTAGTTCAATTCATCACTGTATTAAATAGTGAAGCTTCTATTCTTAGCAACAGTTTATCCTGCCCAAAACATCATGTTTCAATCCCGTGGCAAACCTGGAAAGAGTCTAGAAATAGGCAATGAAAATGTGACACATTCTGACACACAAAGGCATGAAGGAAAGGCCAGCACAGTTCAAGGTGAAGACAAATCCCAGGGGACATGGGAGTGCTATACAGACCAGACAATAGCACAGAGAAAGCTGGCAGTGTCGTGCACCCACAGGGGAAGCAAGAACAATCAAAGTCTTTACTTATACCACAAGCATTTAGCTGCAGTCAAAAATAAAATTATCCTCCTCTTCTCCAAAACCAAGAGTTAGACACACAGATAACGATTCAGAAATAAGCAATAGATATTGGAAAAATTTAGTAAGGGTTGTAACTTTGTGTACTTTAGGCCCTATGAATAACAGTTTGATTTGTAAAGAAAATTCCACTTTTCACCTAGCTGTACTACTGTCATCTACAGGATTCCTTGTGTCCATCTCAAAAATTTGTGCTTTGGAGAAGGGATGCTTATCTTCTGGTCACTGTCATCTTCTTGTTTAGAACTTCCTGTTCTTCACTGGTTAGATGTAGAGGGAGAGTGGGTTCAGAAGTTCAATAAAATTAAATCTGCAGTTAAAGCATCTGAAAATTCAGTCATTCTGACCAGGGGACTGATTGAAGCACACTTTCCCCAAGGTACTCAGTAAAGCAAGGATGCCTACTGACTTTTATGGGGTTTGAACACCGTTTATGCCAGTGTTGTATAAATACATCATGATCCGACTCTCTAGCAAGAGCAGAGGCCAAGGATGCTACTATTATTAGGAAGGTGCACATATTCAGTTTCATTAATCTTGGATCAAGTACATACCAAGGTCTTCAAAACCTGTTCAACAATTTAGGACCAGAGCTCATGAGGAGCCCACCATCTCCTTATAACTAGGTATGAAAGACACTTTGAAGAGATACTTAGAATTTCTAGCAGGACTCAGCAGTTCTGTGCTGGTCACCCTGGGACTCCTGGCTCTGCTTAGCATAAAGAAGAGTACACAGATGCCATCTGTCCAACCCATGTTGCACACACACCGCAGGAGTAAAACACAAGGGCTTGAAAAGCTTGGCTTCTACTCTAACAGAGCCACATCACCTGATGTGCTTCACTGGGTTTTCAATTTCCTTTTGGGAAGGGGCTGAGAGGTCCCAAGGCCTTACACTTCATCAATATTACACCTGTTAACAGCTGAAATTTAGCTTGCCTAGCACCTTTCAAAACATATAAACCACAAAACTCTTTTTTCCACTTCCTGCCAACCACTACAGAAGCTGGAAGGCCACGCTTGGGTCTCTGCATCCATGGGCAAGTGTGTGGCGGGGTGTGTGTGTGTGACCAATGCCCTCTAGAGGGAATCCATGGCCCAGCAAGACACTGGTCCTGAAGCCAAGGGTATTGAGTACTCCTGGCCACTCATCACTTATGCTCTCAGCTAAAAACCTCACCGAGAAAGGTGGAATTCCAGGGGGCAAGAAAAAAAAGGTCAAAAGTGGATTTGGGTTTTAAAAAAGTAAAATCCTAGGAAGTGCCGTTCATTGGAGAGTATTTGGCAGAGCTGACTCTGGTATAGGAGTTTCTTGCACAAACTGGGAGTCAGTACTGGGACCAAAAAAGACAAATCAGAAACTAATCCTCACTTGTTGAGGCCTTTGCAACAAAGGGCCAATTTAAGAGCACCAACTGCCATAAGGTCTTTTCCTACCAGCAGAGCATCTTTAAAGAAGTTGGTCCATCACTCAAGGCTGTATCTACATTTGAGGGAACATGTATCAGCTGGCCAGAGACATGGAAACACCACATGACATTTCAGTAAGTAATTTCTTAGGAAGTAATTTCCTTTACCAATGGACCCTTCCAGCCAGGCCACGCCCACTTTTAGAAATGAGAGAGATGGGTTTGGTGTTATCCTTTTGTCTCAGTCCAATGCATGTGCACAATGTACTTCTCTCCATGTATTTCTGAACACTAATTAAAGAGAAGGACCCTCTACCTGATTTGGCCTGTCTGAAAGTGTCCACATAGGGAACTTTGTCTACAAATGCAACCTTGGTCTAACCTTTCTATATATGACTTTGATCTATAAACCCTGACATGAACACAGCTTTCATCAGGGAGCTGTCATTTTGGAGGAAGGACCCAATGGAATGACTGTATTTATATCTCAAATATTTTGCAAAGCTGTTACATACAGTACAATCTATTCTTTTCCACTTCATAAGTATAAATAGTCTCCTCCTCATCTAGGGGTCAGTTGAGCTGTACCTCAGTGCCACTCAGGACTCTCAGTGTGTGCTTGTGCCCATCAACTGCTCTAGGTACACAAGCCTCTGCTGTCACACATGCTTGAAATCCTAACACCACAGACCCACTTAGGAGCCTCCAAGGCTCCTTTAGAACCTAAAAAGCAGGTGCTTGCCCAAAAATCCCACCTATAAAACCTCATATACCAAATAACTGTGGAAACATCCCAAGCTGGGCCTGCCACAAAAAAACCCCAACAAAGTAAACCAGCTAAGGGGACAATAGGCAGAGCACTGGCTGGCTTCTGTTCCTATTTCAGCCAGTAGTTTTGTGGCCAGGAGCATATTACAGGATGTGGGAAAGCAGAATTCATCCCTGGGCTTCCTAGTTTAGGGCCAGGGCTTGATTCCAGCTTTCCAGTGTCTGCACATATACTTGGCATAATGCAGCCTGGGTCCTGCTGCAGCCCAGCCCTCCTGGTGCTTTAGGGTTTGCTGCTGATTCGTGTCTTCCTTCGCATTCTTTCTGTGGCTGCCCACACAGGAGCCTTTATATATTGTGCACACTTTACTAGCTCCTACAGACCAGTATCCCTGTCGAGCTAGAATCTATCATCCTGCAAGCTGAGAGTTTAATGCACTCAACAGTCCTTTATGTTATCAGGTAAGATATAAGGCCTCCTGGCTGGTGAGCATCCCACTCATGCCAGGCTTTAAGAAAAGCTGTACCAAGTAACAGGTCTCTGATGCCAGCTTAAAAATGGAGAAGCCTCTATGGGCTCCTGCAGCATTTATCCTCCCTCTAAACCCTGCACAGTATTTATCTGCTCTCCAATGCTCTGACAGTCTGGTTTCAAATGCCTTGAGCATTGAAGCTCCTTGAGTTTAGACAAAGCAAGAAGCCAGCACTTAGGAAACTCTTTACTGAAAGCCAGCTCACATATTGCTTTTGCCTTGTTTTTATTATCTTGCTACTCTTTTTCCAATTGTTTATCCCTGAAGGATAATTTTTTTTAATGCTTTCTTTTTTTCTGCTCAGAGTGGAACTTGTTTTGCCAATGACTACCGAACCCTAGCTTTGTATTCGGGAAACTTCAAAATAATTTAAAAATTCTCCTATTAATGTTTTACAGATATCAGTAAAACTTCTAATTCTTAATTTTATTCATTATTTTTTAAAAAGTGCTAGAAATTATCTTTCCAAACTTCTGGCCAAGTCTGCTGGCCAGGTTTATTTATACATGATCCCAAAACTCCTGAAATCGTAATAGTTCCAGGAAGAGAGAAAAAAGGAAAAGAAATGCACTTTACGGGATCTTTCATTGATTAAACCCACATCTATTTCTGCTTGATATCCAAAGCCAATTTGAGCTTCCTGATCACCATAATTCCCTGGTTATTAGACTTGTTTATGTAATTCTAAAAATAGAGAGCAACTATATTTTTTTACATTAGAACATGAGTTTTTCTTAAAGACTGGGATATTAAGGAAAGAAGCCACTAGGGGAAAAGACAGGAAAAAGTTAAGAACATTTCCTTCAGCCAGCTTCTAAAACACACTGTGTATTTCCTCTCTGCATGAGTTGGAGAACAGTTTTGGAAAACCGTTGTTTCTCACACACTTTCATCTCATGGCTGGTTTCAGAGACAAGTATTCACAGCTGTGTGAAGCAACTGAGAATCTGCTATTTGCAATTATTATGCTTCTCTTGATCTATAAGAATCTGGAGTGCTTACGCATGGCTCCTTTTGCCCCATCAGTCCCACTCCTGTCCCCAGCCTGCTGCCTTAGTATGGAGCATCCCTTGTCTCTCCCAGAGGACATCTCCCCCAGGCTGGCACACATCCCATCCCTACCATTGTTGCAGAAGGGTCCTGAACACTTTGTAGTCAAGCCAAGTCATCCCTCTCTCTTCAGCTCTCTCCGTCACCTGCACGGGCACCACTGGTAGCTCACATTCTACACCACTAAAATCCATTGGCACTAAAATTGCTTCCTTTTTTCACTCCTCTATTTGCTGGACACAACAGCACCTGTCATGATGTTTGCTTTAAGTCTAAACAAAAGCAAGTTTTTCAGACACACTCCCCTACAAAAGTTCTCTCCATTTAGGAACATTCATGGCACTTTTCCTCCTGAGGATTTTTAAGAACTTTCAAAACATAATTCAGCTTCTTCATTCCTGAAGCTGGTAAATGTTAGAATATCATTTCTCCAAGCAAGCTCAGGTTCATCAACTGGTTCAAGGTTATGCATCTCCATGGTGCAGGTGAGAAAAAGCCCAAGTCTGAGCACAGAGCCTCACTTCTGCTGCCTGTGAGCCAGAAGGCACTTATGAACAGCCCTATTTTTCTCCCTGTCTCTCTCCCAGCAGGGCTCAGTGAAAAATATCATCTTCTCTTTCCTGGCCTTGTCTTTCTCACATCTGTAAACACCACAAATTATACCTTTGGAAATACAAGTTAATCCCATTCCAGAAACATGTCCTTTTCCTGATGACTGTTCACTTGGGGCTGTCAGTGATGGCCCTGCTGTGCGTTATGTGCGGCTGGGAGGCTTGGCCACGTCACACACAGAGCACACGCTTGCCTGAGGAGGGAAGGCACTAAACAGTTTTTACAGGAGTACCTGAATTTAGCCCTGAATGACTGCTAAACACCCAAGACCTGAGTTTGAATGGAATAACCCCAAGGAAAGCTCAGTGTTAAATTCAGCTATGCTTCCCTTAATTCACATGATCTCAGGTCCTCTAGCAGGTGTCCTTATAATGGGAACAGGTGGCTCTAAGATGAATTACCTTGCTCTTTAAACACGCATCTCCCAGTAAAAAACTACATTGTGTTACACAACACGAGAACATCCAGTATATAATATTCCAGCAATGGGTTCTGAATGCGGAACTTACAGACAGGGAGGGTAAAAATCTGTCACAACCACCAGGCAAAATTCCCATGCTTCGGTTCTCTTTCAGTTCACTTTGCTTCCAGCTTTCATTCCCTTCCTACTGTTCCCATCCACCCACCCAGGAGTCCCAAAGGCTGTGTGACAGGGGCACAGAACTGGACTCAGAGAAACAGACTTTTACCACCATACAATATCTTCTTCTTTTCATGTAGGTAATTTAACCTGTCTTACACTTAAAGCACTTTCAGGACCCTACACAAGTGCACACATTCAAGAGAATAAAAGTATTTGTCATGGAATCTGCAAGCACAGCATTTACCAGGTGGGACATGAACAATCACCAGACAACACCAGAAACATTTATTTGTTTTCTTGAGAAACACTTTCTGAGTGCCAGCAGCAGAGCAGATAGTTATCCAAGTTTGCCAGGTCAGTTTTTAGCATGAGCTGCTCCCATTTGTCTCCTTCTCCCCTGTTCAGTGTGCCTGCCCCTCCTGGCACGCAGCAGCCTTGAGAGGAAAGTTACCGTGCCCAGAAAGGGCTTGGCACTGCACTAATGTACACTGACAGTGTGTTTTCTTCCCTGGCACCCAGCCACACATAAATCCCCTTTCTGAGTCACTCCCAGTGAGAAAACCAACACCGGCATTCTGCTCTGTTGAAATGGTAAGGCTGAGAGAGCAAACATAAAAGGAGCTGCCCATCAGAAGGGGCTGAGGATGAGCCAATGTCTGAAAGCATCAGAGGCAAGGGGAAGGAATTCCTATAAGTGCAGTGTAACGCTGATAAAGAGGGAAGAAAAAGAATAGTGAAGGATGCTGGAAAAATCCCACTTGGCAGAGCAGATGATGCGCACTCCCATCAGCGACCTATAGCAAAGTCAGGCCTCCCAGGCTGGACTCTCACTTTCTGCTTTTCCTCTTATTTTAATTGCCATAACATTTCTTGCAGACATCAGGGCCAGTTTTGTCCTGCTCTGTACAAATATGGCAGATGCCATCTTGGCAAGTACCAAGGTTGAAAGAGAGACCAGCAGAGCAATAAAAGCAGGATTCTCTGCAGCTTGAGGTGGGAAGCCAGGCCAACAGCTGGGAGCTATAACAGACCAATATCCTCTGCAGATTGGGCACAGATGTGGACATGTAACCACAGGCCAGGGTGTTACACAAACACATCATGTGGACAAACTGTGCCTCAAATGCTTGCAGGCTGAACTGGCAATAGGCAGAGGAAGAACAGGACAAGAAGAAGATTGCAGTGAAGGTGAGAAATGAGTCTTTAATTTTCTTGAGAGTGAGATCAGAGCATGGAAATTAATCTGGATGTCTCCATTACTAGAGAAGAGTCTGTCAAAAAACTGCACATCTTCTAACAGATCTTTTGTGTCTGCAGGATCCAGAAATGGAGAGGAACCTCAGGGGACATTTTCTCAGTAACTTAGCTCACCTCAGGGTGCTTGCCAGAGTTATTGAAGTGGTTAGTTACTTTAAACGGGAATGAAACAGGTGGAGGAGTATAAGCCAGAGGCTTGCTTGGCTAAAGGTAACTTGTCTTGTGCCTTGGAAAAAGAAGCAGAACAAATGTCAGCAGGGCTCCATTCAAGCACTCCAGTGACTAAACCCTTTTGGAAACCTTTAGACACAGCTTCTCATGCTTTTCTCTGAAGGTAAAAATATGGCAGGGCATACAAGTCATAGGTCACTGTGTGAAGACATCTAATTTTGAGCCAGATACCAATAACAGGAGCATCTCAGGTGTGTTTGGGACCATTTACAGAATCACCAGCTGGCAGTTCCCTCCCAGCCTTTCCTCACAGCATAGGCATAAAAGCAGAGATAGAACCATGTAACTGATTGCAATCATTGCATATTTGAAAGTAGTCCTATGCTCCAGGCTGCTAAAAGCTTGTTGGAAGAGCAGATTTCTGTGTTTAAAGCCTTCTCTGACCAGGCAGTAGTTAGAGACTACAGAGCTATTGCATTAGAGACAGGGGAAGAACTGACACAATATTCCAGCCTTGCAAGGAGAAAAGCCAGGTGAACTAATCTATTTCCATAATTGCACAGTGTTTGTGCTGTAGACCAAACAACACACAATCCATACACCAGGCGTACACAATCTCATACACAATAAACCAGGATGTCCACAGGATCAAGTATGACTTGGTGGATTTAGGCAGATACTCGGTCCACACAACTCTGAGAAGCAGTAATCAATGGAACAAATAAAAATATGAGCAGGCATCAAATTACTTCAAATACCCAGGAATAGCACAGGAGACTAAACTTTTATTATGTGGCAGCCACCGTGAAATGGGATGTATAAATAAAACAAAGTGAAAATGGAGATTGCACGCAAGGCAGAAACTCTATAGAGCTCAGCATCTCCCAAGATCTCATACTGGGCATTGGTGATACAACCACACAATCTCTGGCAGCTGTTCCCAAAGCAGCCTCATCTCATCTCCTGTCAGTCTTTCACGACAGGAGCATCTCCACTTGTGCATATTCACGCTTGTGTTGAAATGCATCTGTACAGGGCCAGTGTGCAGCACCCACTCACAGGCCCTCACAACCAGTTTGTTAACAGTTGCACTCACAGAATCTGTTTTAGAAGGGGAATGAAGCAGAAAAAGCCAACACTCACCAAATCAGGATTAACCAGAGCTACTCAGCCTATATAAACAGTGTGAGAGGAAAGCTTACTTCTGATGCATAGTATGAGGCTTCACAGCACTTCAGGTTATAGTAAGACCCTTCTTCACTCAAGCTCCAGAGTCACCAGTTGTTCCTAGAAGCAGTCAGGGTGCAGAAACATGAAGCTGGAGTTACATCCAAATCTTATGGCTGAGGAGCCTCACGAGGATTGATGTTTCCTCGGCTTCCCTTCCTTCTCCCAGAATACGCAGACTAGCTTAGACCACCCTCTATGATTGCTCTGGGCTGAAACCTTTACTTTTTCCAAAATATGGCTTCACACTTCAGAGCTGCACAGACAGACGTGTAGAGCTGCCCATGAGTGTCTAAACCTGTGTGCACAGAAACAGCACCAGTCATGACAGTGCTTCTGCGAAGCCCAGATCATGGGCTGAGGCACATGAGTAGCTGAGATGAACCAGCACAGATATGATTTTATTTTCACCACCTGAGGATCTAATGCTAAATGCCTCTTTGTGCTCATTTGAAACAAGCTGAAGAGATAAGTTACAGCTCCCAGGAGAAAGCACATCCTTGTTTGAAGACAAAGCAAGCTTCTCATTCTAACAGCAGAACCAGGTGCTGCACTGATATCACTACCCTTGAACTTATCCTTACCTGAGTCTTCTCTGAGATGGCTGAAGCTGACAGGTTGTTTAAAATCAGTGCCCATGGATTATATTCAGAGGGAGCTTTAAAATATTTTCCAATTATTTTTGCTTCCACTCCACCAAACACTGTTAATCGAGAGCTATTTCTAAAACATGCAATATTTTATGGAGTATAGCAGTGCTATACTAAACAGGAGAGGCACCAGTTGGGTTGGACACTTTCTAGCTCCAATTGTCAGATGACCAAGCTGTTTTTATTCTTAGAATAAGGTGCTCTTTATGGGGAGGGAATTTATATTTTTTCTTTCTCTACGCAAAATGCAAAGGGGGATGCTTGGCTGTGGAGAAATGAAGCTTCCCAGCTGGAATTTGCATTTTGGTTACCATTCACTACCGACGATACAGGTAAGACTTTTCTTCATTTATTCTTTGTTTCATTTCCCAGGTGTTATTTCTTCATGTTGCACATAAACACCTGGCCTGTGCTCTCCCTCTGCAGGTGTGACTACAAGCAACACGCAACCCCTTCCTGGGAGTGCAGTAGGAGAAATTTGGAAGCAATTTTGCAGCTCCAAGACCTTGTGATCCAGCTCTAAGTCTTGCACTGGGTTTTGGGCTTGGGTAGCTCTGTGTCATACATAGCAGTTTGTTTGCAGAGATGTCACACTACTCCTGCTTTTCCCTCTACTTTGCATCCCTCGTGTTTTTACATCCAAAGCTCAGTATGGGAAAATGTGAATAAAACACAGAACAAATCCTAGTGCTTCAAACACAGAGTTACCTGAAAGTACCTCAGCAAGTGCAAAAAGCAGAACAGAGTCTGAAGAGGAAAAAGAGAAATAAAACCAAATCCCACAAAGAAAAAATTTCAGATTTGTCTAACAAATGACCCTCTTCTCTGTGGAAAGCTTTAGAGATTCAAAATCCTTTTCAGAATCCCCCTAATTTAGAATTGGTAAAACATGAAGCTATCCATTTTTCAGTGCTTTGAAGTTTCATCCTGAAAAATGTTGAAAAATTTTTGAAAGAAGTTTTGCCATACATTGGTAGTTTACATTAGAATTGTTATCAACATGTAGAGACTGCATATAAATAAATAAGATAAAAAGTACTCGATAAAATAATTTCAGTAAAAATTGCACAAGATTAATTTATTCCAGGATGTTCTAAAAATTAATCTGTTTTTAAATAGTTTTTTTCAAAGCCTCCAAACTGCTTTTACCAAAATGAAGTCTTTAATTTTATCTTTCCTCAGAAACTCTGAAAATTTATATTAAGAATTTCAAAAGCCCTTGAAAAAAAAGTAATAATGTAGTAATACTTCTGTTAGTTAACTAATTTATCAAGCAGCAGCTCTGAATCTAATGAAAACAGGTCCAAGACACTAAATGTATTTTTCAGTGTGGATTTTCCCTCAGCTGTTTTCCATCCATGGCTAGGCATATTTTTCCTGATCACCATGGTGGGTAAAGAGATCCCCATTTCACCAAAAGACCCCAGCCCAAACAAAAAGACCCACAGCAAACAAATAAAAAAACCCAATTCACATCTTGATTCTGAAGATACTGAGCTGTTCCTATCTGGAATGTTTGTTCAATTTTACAACTATAGCTATTGATTTAAAGAGGGTTTTCACACTGGCTCTCCTCCCAAGCATGTTTAAACAAGCAGCAGCACATGGTGCCAGGATGCAGCAGAAACGTGTTCTATAGACAAGTAAACAAAATACCCGATGGCTTTAGCTGCCCACACCATGAAGGGATTTTGAGCAAATCACTTCAAATTATGTTTCAGTCTCTGGACACAAAGCAGAGTTGGTTTAGAGTTTTTGGCTGTGTTTTGGGTTGTGGTTTTTTTTTTTTATTGCTTTGGGTTTTAAGCCATTGGTTAGCCCACACTCCTCAAAGATGTGGGCTATTCGTTCTGTTCCAGCTTAAGGACTCAAACTGGACTTGATTTCAGTAAGAAGTGCATGGTCTGTAATGTGGTTATAATTCAGCCTGGAAACACAGTGAACCACCTCTACCCTGCACGGCTTGTGTGCTCTATGGCTGCAGGCGGGACCAGCCACCAGCACAACCAGTCCAAACAGACTGGTTTTGATGGGCCCAGATTAACCTCACCGCTGGCCAGGCAGCTGTGCCACGGTGCAGGAAATGGGAACTGCAGCCCTCGGGATGTCAGTCGGTCCAGTCCCACTGCAGCCAGGTTAAAAAAAGAAAACTCAGAAAGGAAAACGGCATCTTTTCCTGAGAGCCAAGGTTACTCCTCACCATAAATCTGTTGGCAGTGGCATGGAGTGACATCCCAGCTCCTCCCGTGTGGAGCTGCAGCCAGCCCGCAGGAAGCGGCCGCCTCTGCAGCAGGCCCGGGCAGCTGCTCCCACTGCCATGGGCATCCATCCCCAGGACACTGTAGCAGTAATTTTCCTATTGTGCAGGCAGGAGGGAGGAGAGCCATCCACACGTGGCTCCAACAGAGATCACAGCCTCGTCAGCAAGAGCTGAAAATAACGGCGAGAGTTGGCACCGCTTCAGAGTTACAGCCTTCCCCTGCCCTTTCCTCCACAAACACCTCCCTGAGTCATGGATCAGCACCAAGGGCTCCCCCATGTCCATCTATAAACTCTTCCTGGAAGACCAGCACATCTTGACCTTGGACCAGCTACTTCCCCCATCACTGGCATTTCTCCTTGCTTTTGTTCATGTTAGAATAATCCTTTCAAAATTTATTTTCTTTAAAAAATGGTTTCCAAGCCTTGAGATGACTCTGCCAGAGTCCACCAGCACCCCAGAGGGCACTGAGTACAGCAGCCATAGGGAGTTCCCTGCAAGGAACACGACTGTGGCTCTCTCAGCAGTACCCAGGAGACTGCATCTACCCACCAGCCCAGATGGTGAACTGGCCCTGCCTTACCACAACCATCGTTCTGGGCTCCCCAAGGCTGAGAGTCTCAGCAACTGCTGCTGAATTCACTCTAAAATGGCCATTTCAATCTCAGCTCCATGGTGGAACATGCTGGCAAGGAAGGAGGTGAAAGCATAACAACCTGGATCCAGTCTTCCACCACAGCTGCTGGCAGGACCACAACAGGACACCTCCCTACTGCTTCTGTTAAAATTTTTGCTATCAGGCACTGCCTGTATTCCATGTCAAAGAAAAAAAAAGCCTGCTCCAAATCTGGAGTACCTTCACTCCCACCCCTTTCATTCATTTCTCTGTGCTCATGTCTCCATCCCACTGGAATATTTATTGTTTTGACATCAACTTGCACCAAGAGTCAGGAGGCATCTGACAGCATTTTGTCAGTGACAGACAGCACAGACTTCTTCTCTGGTCCCCATTTAGTGAAAAACAATTCTTTACATGAGGCAAACCACCACAAACTCAGCATTTAGAGCCTAAGTGCCGCATTAGTTGGGAACATTAGGATCTTCTGCTGTGTAAGGTTTTGGCACCTCCTCACTTTTATGGTTCAGAACTGTTGACATGATAAAATAAAACCCCAAACTGAGGTTCAAGATGTTTATTATGCTGAGGAAGAGAATTGTATGGTGTGGGAAATTTCCAACACAAATAATTATGGCCATTATTTTGAGGCATGACCACACTGTTCCATATTTGCAGTTTGGGCGTGGGTAGATTTTGTTACATGGCAGCACGTCCATCAAACCCCACTGCCCTGTGCACAGCTGTGACACTGAGGGTACTGGATTCAGAGACCTGAAGTCACAAGTGTCACTGGAACTACCACCAGAGAGTAAAAAGTAATAGAGCACCATGACAGAGCATTTAAGGAGCTCGGCAAGCATTAAAGGAGGACAGAGATGACTGGAAAATAAGAAGTCACTGAAAGACAGCATTTCAGTGGGCTTTCCCTGTATCCCTCAAGCACCAAAACACATTACAATTATTTTTAAAGGTATTACTAATTCTAAGAGTCATTTTATGGACAAAACCAACAATATATTTGCCTCCTTCCTAAGGTGTTTGTACTTCATCACTGAGCTGACACTTTTCAGATGAACTGCCTCTTTATTGTGGAGCTATTCTAAACCAGAGTGTTTTGTTGACTAATAGTTGCTACACATAGAGGTTTATTACTGTAGGGTTGCTCATAAGTATCTGATTTTAAAATAAAAAGAAGGTGGATTATAATTTTTATGGAGTTAAAAATATTATTAGAGCTTAGAAGTTCAAAATGAGTCACATTAAGAGTGATTTGCATAGGAGCTTCAGGTTTTTACTTTTAAGGCCCACAGTTATTTCAGTGTGGCACTTTTATTCCAGCCAACAAATAGGAGAACAAGGTATTTGCAGCCTAACTAACCTTCTACATGTCTCTAAAAGTAAGCAATGCACTGACATGAAATGCCAAATTTGAGGTCTTTTGCAAAAAGTCCCATTTAAGCCCCTCTCCCAAGTCTACAAACGCTTGCTCCCATCTGCCCAAAAGTTCAAAACTTACTCAGGTTGAATGGTGCCACTCACAGTAGCAGAGCTGCACAGTATTCAAGTTTTGAATCTTACAAAAACTTTTGCTGATGTGTTTCACTTCCACCTGACAATGACCACAGTGGGACGAAGAGCCAATTCTTCAGTCCAGCACAAAACTGAGAAATCAAGGAAAAGCCATTTGCATTGACTCAAAACATGTTATTAAAAAGTATCAATTGTTTAATGGCTTTTTAAAGTAAGAAATATCTCCAACTCCTCTAAAAGTTCTCTCTTCTGGTTATTTAACCATATTGAAAGCCTGTCGGATTTTTTTTTTTTTTTGGGGGGGGGGGTGTTGTGGTGGAAATGGGAAAAGATAGCAGAAAGGAGAGGCTGTTTGTGCTTCATTCTAAATTTAGACCAACACATCACTGAATTTAAAAAATGTCAAGATGTTTCAGCATTTCTGTAATATTTTGTTCTGAAAACACTGAAGCAGAACATTTACGCTTTTTAAAGTAATGGCTTCTTTCAGCAGAAACAATTTTGTAAACAACAACCTGAAAACTTCAGGCACAAGGAAAGGAAGAGTTGAACACAGACTTTCCTGTTCCCTGGAGGACCACCTGTCACCTTGACCCCCCAAAACTCCCACAAGCAAACAAACCAACCAACAAAACCCCACCAAACAAAACCAAACCTCATCATTTAAGTGTATGACTACATGTATGTGTACAAAATAGAACCTAAGTGCTACAAATTTGAAGCCTAAGGACTTCTAGAATAAAGGTATATGTGAATCCAATTAATTATGATTAACATCCAAGCATCTCTCAGTATACGCATTCCCAAATAATTAGTGCATCTGTGGTATCATTTGGGAAAATAAATCCCATCCCAATGAAAGACAAAGTACTATGGCCTCTTCTCATGAGTTGCATGCCCATAAAACCAGGAAACAAACATCTTTCACACACTACCCATTTGAAAGCCTCTATTTGCATTATGAAAACAGTGCCATTCTGCATGCAACAAACATCCCCAAGTTTTTGTCATCAATCATTGTGTCTCTTATAAAATTGCAGTGACCAAACCAGCAACTTCCCAACTCTGCAGTTCTCTATAGCAGAAACAGCTGGATCAGAGGTTTAAACAGACCGTACATGTCATCTGCTCCATCCAGTTATTGGAACATTTTAAATTTAATTAGTGGTCCATATTGCCTCCTCCCACCTGCTCACAAGTCCTGGAAGTTCCCTGTGCAGGTTCAGCATGTTGCTGCACTCAATCTGCATTGCACTGCTCTCTGCACGAGAAGAAATTCTTCCAAAGCTAAGGACATGATGGAAATGGATGAGTTATGGAGCCTGTGGGAAGTCTCCCCCTTTTACCGCCACTCACCCTGAACAAACTAACCTGAGTATTTAAAGGTTTTTAAGGCAAACCTCTGCTTTACACCTATAACTGGGGCCCACCTCTCCACTACCCCCCAAAATAAAAGCAAGTGATACCTGTGTCTGGACACCTAAGCATTACACTGAGTTTGCTCCAGGTATTTCATCTATTTCACTAACCAGGAAGCAGATACAGAAGACATCAACCAAGCCACGTGCCCACATCTCATAATCCAGCAAACATGACACTCCCCAGAGCAGCAACATGGGAACCTGAGCACTTCTTTCTACAGAAATAACCACAGCAAAGGAAGCAACTCTAACCTTCTGTCACGCCATCCTGCCACCTCACCTCGACTTTAACCTTCAAGGTTTCCCCCATCCCTGGCCATTCTGCTGAGGCTGCCAAAGAGGGTGCAATTAGTGTCATTTGTGATGGCAGGATCTGCAGGGCTGACATATAACCCTTTGGAAACTGGACTGTACCCAACACTTCCATCTCCCCAGGCCATTAAACAGCTGTCAGAGTGCTGACCTATAATTCATCCTATCCCATCCCATTCAAACTCTTGAGTTGATGACAAAACATGGAAGGCTCTAGGTACCCGCAGCTGCCCCGGCGTCTAGAACAAGGCATGGTCTAATCCATGGTGCCACCTGTGCAATGGCCAAAAGGATTTTGCAGCCAAAGATAAAAACACCTCTCCAGTTACCAGCCAGCTGTAGCCTCTAAAGCAGGCAGTCTTCTCTTCTGCTTTATACAAGGAAGGAACTGGTTGTTCTTCAGGAAAGATGTCAGGCCCACCTGCCACCACCCACCAAAAACATATTGGTCACCTTTAATTCTGGCAGAAATCTCCCCTATCAACAGTGTGTTTAAATGGTTTTCAGTCCCTTGAATATCAGCCTGGCACAGGAAATTCTTTCAGGCTGGGTGATAGCATCATTTTAATGTTGATATTTGCAAATGAAAGGAAAAATAAATCTGCATTTACTTGGCAGTGATAAAATGCCTTTTAGATCACAGGTTTCAGCTGCAATTTTTCCCCCAGAAAAATTCAAGTAGAAAGTGAAGAACTGAAGGCACAGCATCTTAAGTAACAAATTCTCTTTGTCTCTTTTTATTTTTCCCTTAATTTGTTTACACTCAGCCTTTTTTCTTCTCATTTTCACGTATTTTCTTCCTCCCCACTTCCTTCCATACCCTTTTACTATACATATGATATGTTTGTATTATGGAGGACTAATTTTTCTGCATGTTGGATGGTAAGACCCATTTTCAGAGTGCACATTAAGACTGAATTTTGTAAAAAAATATTTCACCTCATAACCTCTCCCTTAAAACCACTTCTAAATCTGCCCTATTCCCTTTACTTCTCTCTTGTCTGCTACACGTAGCAGGTATTCCCCATGTGGGTGGATACAGCAACAGCTGAGTGAGATGGGAGATGAAAGCCTGTTACCTGCTTTTTATTTATGTCCTGTGAAACGCAACATGTGGAGTTACACGAGACACCCTGTAAACAAGGTGAGGGCCAGTTGCTTTATACAGCATGGAAAGTTTCCATTTCTTGGAATAGACAGGTCAGCTTGGAAGGAAGTCAGCCCTCAAGGTCTTTCTCCCTCTTTAGGGCTCATCTGAGACACCAGCTAACGCAAAAGGCGCTGCCCAGGAGTCAGGAGAGTCAAACAAACAGATCAGTGTAAGGCACAGCCTCAGCTGTGGTGTTGTGTCCATTTCTTGCCTGGCCAGGCACCCGGAGGTGGGGTGGTGTTGTCAGACCACGATTTCCTCAGCTGCCAGGGTCAGCAGTCTGGAGATTTCTGCTAGAGAAGCACAGCTGGGACTGGCAAGCAGCACTTGTCCCAGGGTTAATATAGGCCTATGTGCCTCCCCTGACAGACTTGAGAAGCCAAGGAGAGAAAACCTGAGAACTGTTCCAGAATTAGATCAGATGGCCCTGAGCCATCTTCCCAGTATTGGGTACCCAGAGAACTGGGGGAGAGTCTCAGATATGAGTTTCACACCGGTGGGCAGGTCCAGCACCAGCAAGGGTGAAGAGGAAAGTTCATTTGCACCTCTGCTCCCCTTCCCAGCTTGCTTCTTGCACCATCTGAGTCTACTCTTTCTGCTTTGTTTTCCCTCCCATACCCAGCAGTGCTCTTTCCTCCACTCCCAGCTCCCCATACGCAGTTCAGCTCCAAGCTGTCACTCAAAAGTTTGACACTTCTGAAATATGTCCAGATACTTCAGCTATTTCTTTTCTGCCTGGCATAAGGTGAAAATCTGAGTCAGCTGGCTGTGCTCTGTCAGGGTTTTGCAGCCAGTGTCCTGTCTCTCAAAAACACCCACCTAATTTTGGAAACACCAGTCTTAACTTTGGTGCTCCTGATGAGAAGCAGAAAAACACACTCAGCTTAATCCCAGCTGCCGAAAAGGATCCAGAGAAAGGAAGATGCCTGAATATTTAAAAAATTCTAGCTCCTGCTCACAAACACTTTATGTAGTTGTTTATAGGAGGAAGACAGAAGCCTCTTGCCAAACACATTGGGCATAATTATTCCTCTCTCCTCCTCCCCCTGCCAAGCTAACCTCCCTCTGAATCGGGCCATAAGGGAGGAATGGAGCCAGACAGGACTTCTACACATTCTGGCTCAACATACTGCAAGTGTAAGCTGTCAGGCAGCACTGTAGCAGCAGAAACGTGTTACTAAGTAGTATGGGAATATTAACAAGCAAGAGATGAACTCTAACATCTGTCACAAAGCATCCTTCAGAACTGCAAAAATAATAGAAAAGGAAGAAGAGAAGAAAACAAACTAATCTGCTATTCAGGGCAGTACTCAGTCATTCCAGAGGGAACAAATTTACCCAGGCCAAAATCCTCACCATGACAGTGGCCATTTGAAGTGACTAGTAAGACTAAGACTTGCAAAATTGGTTTAACTCTGCTCCCAGTGACATCAAGAGTAAACTATAGACAGGTTTCAGTGAAAAATGACATAAATAAAAAAGAAGCACTTTTGAAAAGCTCAATTTTATATTCCAACTCCAAAAGCAATAAAAAACCCACCCCAATCCCAAACCTCAGCTCATCCTATTTCCATGCCACAGGATTAGCTCTACCTTTGTCATGCCTTGTCAGCATTTCTCCAATTGCCCTTAGAACTTTACAATTCTGAAGGCTCTGTACACTCCTAAACTGTCTAGCCTAGGACTTCACTGCCTTAAAATCCTATCAAAACCCGCTTCTTCAGTGGCATAAATCCATTCCTTCTTTACAGTTTGCCACAAAACACAGTTTGGTCCCTTTCTTTTTGCAGGGATTTCAATAGGAAGGGTTTTTTGGTACCTGAAAGTTGTAAAGACTGGGATCACTTAGCACTAAAATAATGTGCAGCAATACTATGGTCTCATATTAATATCCCCTAGAAAACAGCAAAATACAAACAGCAATGAGTTCAACACCTTTGATACTTGTAGATAAGAAAAATGCCATGGGGCCAATAGCAAGAAACAACATTTAGAGGCCTCACCATGACCACCACCACCAAACTCTCCCAGTTTCTAGGCAAATAATCCTTTTTACCTACTAGTAGCAAATAATCAGCTACCAGCCATGAGCTATCTTTAACAATGGTTAGAAAACCCATAGTAAATTCTCAATATCACTCATCCTTCACAACACAGCCACCTCTCCTCATTTAGTGGTGTATCTGATGTTAAGCCAAGCCTGCAAATGAAAAACTCTCAGCCTTAAGAGGAGAAACAGAAGCAGGGCCTCTTGGAGCTGCACCTCATCAGGTTAAGGCGGCTGCCAAGGTGCTTCTTTCCTGGGCTGGTCAGGTGTGCTCTGGCCTTTCCCCACAAATCCTGTGAGGAGTCTTCCTCCCCAACTAATTCTTCTGTGGGGCTTTGTGGTTTACAGCTCCACTTGAAACCAGAAGGAGTCTGTGTGCTATTTTCAGCTTGGTTGTGGAACTTCTGGTCAAAAAGTGTATTTCTTATCTTGGAAACCCTGGCTTTAAATCTGAATTAGCTGTGAACCCTAATTCAGAATTGAATTGTGTTCTTTGTCTTTTTCTATTTAGTATTATCACCTGCCTGTTACTGGCAAATCAAACAGATGTCTGTTATCAAAAGTGGCTCCTGCCTTGCAGTTTCATTAAGGTAGGTAAGAAAGCTTGTCATGTTTTAGCTAGGGAAAAATCAAGAAGGAATTCAGGCCTATGGTCTAAGCATGGTGATGGGGATGAAATTCTGCTATGCTCTTCATTGAACTTAAAGTATCATTTTGGTGTCACTGAGAAGATCAGTTCATGTCCCTGAACCTTCTCCTCTGGAATATCATCTCCACACTGAACATAAAGCCATTGTCCCCAGTTATCCATCCCTGCAGGGGGACAATGTTTGCACAGTGCTTTGTATACCTATGCTTTTAAGAATTATCTGCTGGCACCCAAGTCAGAAGCCATAAGTCATTCCACACCCTCCAACTAAGAAATTGGACTCTAGTGACATCCCTGGGAATGTTGTCTCTGGCTCAGAGCTGTTCTTATTTAGGTATCGTAAGTGTGTCCTGTAGCCAGCATTGTTTTGTGGCCAACACTGCTGCTATAGCTCCATAAATCTGCAGACACTCTGCAGCAGGAGTTTAGTGCCAAAAAACTGCAGAATTCTCTGCTCTGCTTACAATTTGGGAACACATGTTGGAGCATTACAGCTTGACAGATGTGGCATCCTGAACACCTGATAAAGCTACTTGGTAACTGGAGAGGGACTTCTTCATGTCTCTCAACTGAAATTATTTTTTTCTGCTCAAATGTTACAGCAAATGAATGAAAAATAAACAGGAGATGTTGAATATTAGTATTTCTAGGACCTATACCCAGAAGAGGTATAGTTGGCAGTCACTGGCGATGTCTGTGTCTTCTCAGCCCTTCTTTCCTTCCCCTGCCAAATCAGCTACCAGGCTTGCTTTCCTCTGTGGTATGGAAATGGTAGCAGCATTCTGGGGGACTGCTTACCGCGGGAAAAACAGCCCCTTCACGGTGCAGAACAAAGAGAACATCAATCCGAGCTGATGGGGCCAAAGGGACTTTGCAGTGCTGCAAAACCCACCTTCCCATCTGTGCAACAACTGCAGAAGAGAGCTGGGAACCCCAGGGATGCTCTCTTGGCACCCTCCCAGGTTCTCAGCTGGCTGCTCTGCTCCCGCTTGGTGTGAAGAGAGAAACTCTGGCTACAGACGCTCTTCTGCCTCTTTCC
Organism: Dasyornis broadbenti; assembly: GCA_013397935.1. NCBI lineage: Eukaryota > Metazoa > Chordata > Aves > Passeriformes > Dasyornithidae > Dasyornis > Dasyornis broadbenti. The sequence continues at coordinate 1,972,854 of VZRN01005367.1, forward strand.
AAAACCCTGCAGTCTGGCAGGAAGGGAGGTGCTTTAGCAGGGGGAGCTCAAATTTATTCATTACAATTCAGCCTGCTGCAGAGGACAGCTCTTGAGGAGCAGGTGGCAGCATTACAGTGGCAGCAATACCTACAACAGCTCTGCGGCAGTCATTAGTGTTCTGCCAAAAGCCATAACATGGCCCCTCCTAGGCCTATCTGCTCCTCTAACCACTGCTCCCACCCACAGCAGCGGCATCCCCATCCTACCACCTGCTGCAGGCCACGTGAGCAAGTTTGTGCCAGTCTAACCCTTGACCATTCCATCTTCTCCAGCAGCATCTGCCAGGCAGGACAGCATTCCTCTCAGCTCAGGTACTAATGGATAGCGGTAGACTTGTCCATGGAGCTCCTATGTGCCTGAGAAGATGGAAGGGGAAGAGGGTGGAGACTTGCCAGAGCTGTACTGACACCAACTCGCTGTGTCATGTGCTGTGGCCATGGGATTTGGCCCTTGGGCTGGCTCTTCAATGACTGCTCAGCAGGGGTGGGCTACTGTCTGGCCTTGTGGCTCACAGCGCAGGAGGGGAGCTGAAGAGAGCGGCTGTTCCACTGCTGAGATGGGGACAGTGGGTTGTTATTTATGTTGTGGTGCTGCCTAATATGCTCTGGGTGCATTCCAAAGGCAGAGAGAAGCATGGGCCCTACCCTGGAGAGCCATGTATAATTGAAAGAGCAGTCAGTGCATTAACCAAGCTGTGGGCTCTCCTAACAAGCTGTCCCTCCCATTCAGAGGATTGTTTGAGGCTGAAGGGAGTGCTGGGGATCATGCAGACCACCCCAACTACTGTCATGGACTGGGATTTATTTAATCTTTCCAGAGCAATGGCTAGAAGCTTAGAAGAGATTCCACAGTGTCCCCTGATAGTTTGTTCCAATTGCTGTAACTCTTCTTGGAATGATGAGGTTTTTTCCTAATATTTATACTAAGTGTTCCCTGCTGCAGCCTCAAGCCATAACAGCATTTTCTGTCATTTTACTAATGAGAGTATTTGATGTGTGCTCTTCCTCAGAACATCCCTTAATATATCGGAGCACAGCCAGCCTGTCTCCTCCGTGGTACGAACTATCCCAGGGCTCCCAGCATTTCCTCAGAGGCCACGGCACTTTCGTGGGTCAGTGCACAGCTCCAGTCAGTTTGCCTGTCTTCATCTCAGCTGGTACAAATGAACACTAAACACAGAATCTTTCTCTGACGTTCTTAATAAGTACCACATGGCCAGTGCTCTCCATGCCTCCAGCATTCAGGCCCTCTGAGCTCTTTGCACACCATTGTTTAGTTACTGATGCAGAGAAGTAACGGGGGGCTCACAAGGTGCCCCAGAAAAACAGTGGTGAAACTCAGACTGCATCCAGAAGTGCTGTGGGTGGACCTTTATGCCACACTCCCTCCATTCTGCTGCACACATTTCTCTGCATAAGGATGAAGAAACACACTGATGTGATGTCCTGCTCACACAGACCTGGAAAATCAAACTCTTAGACAAAACCAAATGAACTCAGAAGCAGATTAATGAGATTATTAATGAACTGGGGAAATAAATTTTCTCTCAATTTCTCCTTGTCTCTTGTAGATTACAAGTAAAAGCATACATGTTGTGGTCTCAGCAGTGAAAAGCAAATTAATTATTTATTGCAAGTCTTCCTGGGTAAAGCCTTTCAGAGCCATTTTCTAATCTCTGGTGCCCCAGTGAAGCCCCTGGAAAGGAGCTCAATTTCTGGGAGCATCGTGTAGCTATGCAAGACCTTTCATGGGTGTCAGAGCACCCAGAATCCTAATCCCCTCTGAAAATGTTGGTCACCATTAGCAAATAACTGGTTAAAGTGTGCAGCAGCTGCCTGGCTCTTCTGCTCTGGATACATCTACATAGCTGGGATTTTACCTGCAGTCATCAACAGCAAGACTAGACGGATGAAACCAAGGCTGCATTTGCTGGTGATTTATCTTGATCGACATAAATCAACGAGGAAAGAAAAAAAGAGGAAAAAAATAGAATCCAGGACAAAAGAGCTGTAAAGAAGGATGTTTTGCAGAGTTTGTTATGTGGTTTCAGGTGGCCTTACTTAATCCTGACTCAGAGAATTCATGAATACTCCTGACTTTAGGGGGACAGAATTATATTGCATAATGTTATTCTCTCTGAATTTTCTCCCTGAAATGCACACATGGACTTCATTGATATTCTAGCCTTGCTACTGTGTTTAATACTCATACAAAAAAGTATTTGCTTTTGTTAGTTTTACCTGGCTTCTCTTGGGGTCCTGATTCACATCCTAGGCAAGCTCATAGTCACTCAATCAGGAATAATCAGTGACTTTAAATGACCATTAGGCTTAAGTATTTAGGAAGAGCAGTCAATTAATAATCAAGAGGTAGAGGATATTCCCTCAGTTTATTTCCAGGGCCTGCTTTGAAATTCCCCATGCATTAAGGGCTTGCAGAGCAGCCTAATGATTAGAGAAGCATAATTGGTATCACAAAGCCTGGTATTTCTTCTCAGCTTAGTACCACTGTGTCCATGTAAATACTGTATATTGCACTTGGCTGAGCACCCGAGGTGAGCCCCATTCTGGCCGTGCTGTCTTCCAGCTACAGAAGCAGGTTCATACATCACAGGGCTGCTGGGAGCCTTTGCCAGCTGCTGTGCCCATCACCATTTGCAAATCTAAGTGTTTACATTGTGCAATGTTTCACAAAGAAAACTAGACCCCAGCACATAACCCCAAACCACTGGGTTAACCTGAAGGAGACTGGAACCCTGTAAGGCGGGACAGCAAATTGCTTTGTGAGCAACCACAACGGTAACCATGGCCATGATGATGACACTGACCAAAGGATAAGTGGAAGAGGCAGCTGTGGGCACTTACAGAATATCCACTCTGAGGACAGGGAGATGAGGAGCTGCACTGCCTGTGGAGCCTTGCAGGGACCATATGTGCTGTGACATGGCAGGATTCCCGAAATGCCAAGGGAAATCAGGCTGTGCAGTCAGCACAGCCAGCAGAGCCAATGCAAGCCTTCCCCTTTGGAAGAGGAAAAGATGCTGGAGTCTGGGTACCCTCAGGGCCAAGAGATTGCAGCTGTCTCACTGATTTTGCTCTGGGTTAAGGCTGACAATTGCAAAAACATTCCACGACCTTGCTGTTCTTTGCAGGGTTTGTCACTCAAAGCCAGCATTTGGCTGGACTCAGAGGAAATCACAGACTCACTGTTTCAAACATGGGGAGCAAAATGAAAAGCCACAGCTAAAACAGCTGCTTCCCTCAGCCTCCCTGACCCCTCGGGTAGAGACCAAAGCAAGTTGCTTCCCCTGTTCTCCTCACCGGCTCGGCTCAGAGGACAGCCCGCATACGTGCTATTCATTCTAAGTAGGGAGGAGCTCCTGAGGGACAGCAGGTGAAGTTGGTGGGGGGAAAAAAAAATCTTAAAAGTGAGGTTTCAGCTACAGTTTTTTTTCTGTATGAGAATGAAATGAGATGTGTAAATCTTCCCTGATAAAAGAGTTTATCCTTTGCTGAGAAGAGACCCTATTCCAGGTGAGTGCCTTGACAGCTGGGAAGAGCCCCAGGATGCTGGAACTTTTCCAAATCAGGCTGTAGCATTATGCTTTCCCTTTCCTGCAAGGAAGATGTCCCAGGGGTTCAAAGCAGGGAGTGCCACCCCACTGTGATGTACAATGCTGGGGGCTCTTCCCTCCTTCCCTCCAGCTCGCAAATGAGAAACTTTCCCAACAGCGTGTTAGCTGAAACTTCCCTGGGAGAGCTGGTGGAGAACATTGACAAATACTTAATGTGTGACTGGGCAGAGAAGGAAAATGAGCACTGAGATGTTCTGATGGGAGCATATTTAGAAAGAGCACTGGGTATCCCAGGTATCTTCCATTCAAACAAGAAAGTTAGACTTAACTACTTCCTTATGTCAGGTGACCCCTCTCTGAGGGCAGCGGGCTCAGAACTGAGCCTTCAGTTCACTAAAATTCTTTTTCAGCTGCTTAGATCCTTTGTGGGTTATTTGAGAGCATGCAAACAAGTTGCAATAGGGTGGGAATGAAACCCAGCTTCCCTGTGTCCCAGGGTTCTATTTACCAAATCGTCATTCCTCACAGACACAGTGCATGTGACTCATATCTACAATGTCAAAAGGGAACCAACACCCCAGTAAATGAAAGAATGTTTCCAGACCTACCCTGACCTAAAGTTCCTCAGGATTTCAGCCTCCCTAGGAGGGGAGGGAAGGCAAGGACGGACAATATAGACTACTGTGCAGGAACATGCCTCATTCATCACAGAGAATCCTTCCCAAAAATGATCAAATGCCTCAGAAACTGATGATTTACTCCTGCTGAATAGTCACTCCCGAACTGCACTTCTTAAAGAAGCCTGAAAACTTCTCTAATTTAGGCTAAACAGATATTTTCAGTAGAATATAACAATACTCTTGACCAGTTCATGCCCTTCCATTTCTGTGCTGAAGTTGATCTTCAACTTACATAGGTTTTAATACCTTGGTTCTGCGTGCCAGAACAACTGTACTCCCTCTTAGCTTCATCTTCTTAGGCAACTGACAACTTCCCTTCATCCTTTTTTAACATTACCATCTCTCACCTCCCCTCTAGCCTGCTCCTTTGCCATTTTTTTCCACTTTTGTGGTAATCCCAAATTTCTTAAGCTCTGTTAGAAATTCCCCGTCATGACCTTATACCTTTATTGTTTCCTCAAAGTTTAGACAGATGTGATCTATTACATCTCCTTTGTCCAGATCAGTTATCTTTTCAAAGAAAACCATGAAGTTAGTCAGACATCATTTATTCTTTATCAACACTTGTAGTTTATCTCATTTTTCCATTTCTTCCTTGTATTTAATTATTGTTTCTTTCAATAATTATTCTGACAGCCCTGTATGCTGTAGTGGTCAGAGTGATCAGTTTGTAATTTTCCAGATGGCTTCCTCCCTCCATCTTAAGTACAGGTACTATATTTTCTGTTCTCTAACCATACAGCTCTACCCTTAACTTGATGAATTCGTTAAAATATTTTCTAACAAGCTTGCAATTTCATGTGCCAGGTTTCCCAGATTTTGAGGGTGAAGATGTTTTGTTCTCCAGCACAGGTGGGTTAAACACCTTGTGTTTTCTTTCCCGTTGGCCACCCTTCGTTTTTCTCCCCATTCTGTATCTTTAAAAGGTACCTATTACAAATTAGGGTGCCTGGACTTCTTAAAGAAAAAGGAATTGGGGTACACTCACCATTTTCTGCATTAGATTACTGTGCTTAAGTCATCTGACACAACTTTTATCGAGAGAGAGTAGAGCAACTCCTAGAGCAAGCAGGAAAAACTGATTCTGATTATCCACTCTGAAAGGAAGGAAGTGTTCTGGCTGCTGACAATGCCTCCCTGGAGCACTTCTGGACAGTCCATAGGCTGTTCATTTTTAGCTCTATAAGTTGAAACCAGTGTTATGTTAGATAAATATTTAATTTCAGCTGTATGTATGTGTAGTAACTTCCAGAAAGGGTCCCGAAGTGAGACATGCAAATCATACAGATAAGCTCAATCTCCCTGTTTTAGTTCCAGCTCCAGGATCTTGGAGAACACCCTGTCCCTTTCCCTACTGAGAAAACTTACTAATAAGTGGCCTTCACTCAGTTCAGCTGGATTTGTCACCAGATGTCTCCACAGGCAAGATTGCTTTCTAACCTCATTCTAATAATAAATATGAACACTGCTTTCACAATACCTTTCAGCATGGGAATTCAAGTGTTTCAAATATGCTGAGCATTTTAACAGCAATGAAGAACAAATTTTGTAAATTATGGTTTAACCTTGTAACAGCAGAAGAAAATTAATGCTGGGAAGAATACAAATATAATGAGATAGCTTTGGCTTTCTGATGGATGACAACCTACATAAGAACTTCGGGCAAACCTCATCTTTAATAGCCTTTTCCAAGCCCATGATGGTGATGCAGAGGTCCCTTCAGCCAGAAAAGATGTTTCCTGGAGAGCAGTTTATATATATGGGCTCTATGCAGCTGCTGAACAGCACATCTCCACCAAAACAAGGGAGATGCAGTCCAGTGGCACTGGAGAACACAGAACCCATGGGGAGGAGAGACATTTTGGAACTAGGTTGTGGTTTAGTTTCTCTAGCTGATTCCCTCACCTTTTTCCTTCTGCAGCATTTGTTATTGCCTCAAAATATCATTTTCTCTTCTATCTGCCTCCAGAAGAACAGTGGCATGGCTGGCCTACTCTTTCCTGACACAGCAAATTGGCTGGAGATCTCAAAAGTCAGAAAATGTTGGCAGGTGCCACAATTTTGTCACAAGTTTCTAAAATCTGGTTTTCATACAGCTCCAGCAACCAGACCAATGTGATAAATATAAATTTTCACTTTCTTTCACTTTTGATCCCGCATGATAGTAGAAAAAAGATGTGATAATTGAATGGCAAAAATGAGAGAAAGTTAAAAAAAGAGAGATCTCCAGGTCCTGAGCCTGCTAGTCTAAAGAAATAGGGCTTGCAAAGGTGTCAAAGACAGGAACTTCATACAGTTTGTGCAAATAAACAGAGGTTGAGTGATAGGGACACTTAGTTCTCTCTGAGGGGAAGCTGTAGCAGGATTCAAACTGTGTCAGACACTCAAACACAGGTACAAATCCACCAGACTCCATTAGTTCTTGTGCTTATGGAAACATTTCTTTTCCATGTCAGTATTTTGAACTCAGTTTTCCCACATCAAGGAAGGTAGATTCTCAATGTTTTAAACTGACTGTTTAACGGCTGTTAACCAGAGATAGTGAGAGCTTGCCTTTTTTTTCCCACAATGACAAATTGAATTCTTTAACAAGAAAAGATTTTTAGTTTTTTTTTAGCTCAATGAAGATGCTTAACAAAGGGAGATGTTAATACAATTAGAAAATATAAACTGAATATAACTCCCTCTCTTGAGAGTCATAATTTTCTCTACCTACAGGTTCTCTAGTTGTTCTCAGTCTTTAATGAAATATAAGGTAGGGAGGGCATAAACCATGAGTATATACTTAAAAAAAAAAAAAAAATAAAAAATGCCACTGTAGCTTGACTCCATAAAGAAGAAAAGTTTAAAAAGTGTCTGGATTCTGTTTTTTCCTTTAACACCATTCTGTGGAAAATCACACCAGCTCTGTAGAACTTGTCAGTGCAGACTCCTTGCTTTAAACTAGGCAAAGATTTGGTGCTGTATGTTTTGCCCTTTGAATGTGGGAATACGCCATGGGGGGAAAAAGTGTTAGTGCTTTCCATTTCTTGCATTAATCCTCTCAGCTTGCAGAGTTATCATTATCATTGAAACAAAATTATAACAAACCCAGCCATCTGCTTAAAAAGCCCAGGCTGGTCATAAATCCACTGGATCCCTTAGATTTAAAAAAGGGGGAAATGCTTTGAAGCAAAGAGGCTCTTACGCAATGCCAGCCCCCTCCCTGGGAGTGCTGAAACCTTTAATCACCTAAGGAGGGGGAGATGCACTGAGGCCTGGGTGCCCCGTGTCAATATTATTCCTCTTACATAACATCCTGCTTTATTTGCTGATTGAATGGGCCTTTTTTTAATTTTTTTTTTTTTTTAACTGAACTTGTCTCTCAGATGCCAAAAAAGCTTAGTGGTGAATTGCAACCTCTCCAGAAGAAAAGCAAGCCTCACCCACAAGCGAAAACAAAACAGCATGACAGATTGAGATTTGCTATCTAAAACCAAACAATCATTAACAACAAATAATCCAGCAAAGAAGGTACAGCAAGCAATGGGCATCTTCCTGACACAGAAAATTAGGGCCAGTGGCAGGATAGAGAGACAGAGCTCCTCCTCTCCCACAAACCTGAATTACCCACTACATATTTTCTTTACCCTCCTGCAGGGAAAATGTTTTATTGATAAGGCCTCTCCTAGGCTTGTGATTACCCCCAGGGCTGAGTGAGATTTGAAGCTGGTCAGCTTGACAGCATGTCTAGACAGTCCCTTTCCTTAGCAAATACTCAGCACACCTGAGAACAGACCAGTGAGTCCAATAATGTGCAAAATTGGGCAGGAGGAACCTTTAGGGGCATGTTGGACACACTGAGGAGGCTGCACAGAGACTCGTGGAGGTGTGCGTAGCACAAGGAGTCCTCTTGCATGGGTGCATTCACAGCTCTGCCCTCTCCTGTCCAGGCACACAGCTGTGTCCAGGCTGGCAGGATGAAAGCACTGTTCATGTTTCCTCCAGGCAGACACACCAGCACAGCCATGCACACAGCAGCAAAACTGCCCTTGACGCCTCCACACACCAGGAGGGGCAGCGGGGCACGGTCCCATGTCCGCACGTTGGTGACTCGGCAGGGCTGCCTCACACCGTGCTGTGCCATCATCCACATGGCAACCCCAGCCCTCTGCCCTGGGCCTGGTGCACGGGTATCTGAGCTGCTGGGGAAATCCTTCTGCAGGTTAACCTGATGCTGTAAGGAAAACAAACTCAGAACCAGTCTTCCTTAAAACACAGCAGCTCTGGATCAGCTGCCCAAAGCTGGAAAGGAGGGCACAATACCTTCAGTGAAGGCTCCCTCTTACAGCCCCTGGGCTCTGTGATACACACATGTAAGGGCTCTCTCACAGTGGGTGAGAGAGAAAACACCACATTTGTACATGACAACAGTCCTGTGCCTTGCCCTGACTTCTTCCAGGGTTAGTGCGTCCACAAGGATGAGAGCTTGATCCATCAGCCCTGCACACAGGTCTCTCTTCAATCTCAGTTCCCTGGTAGAAAAGGAGAGGGTGGAGACCTCAAAGTTCCTCCAGGACAGCAAGCACTACACTTGCCCTTGCATCTTTTAGGCTCACTTGATAAAGCTGCTGCCTGCAGACCAAGCCCATGCCAACTGAATTGTTGTCTGGGCCAACCAACACCCACAGGGCCCAATCCCTTTTGTGCTCTCCCTCTTTGAACTGGATAGAAATCATCTCTGTGAAAACCTCTGGTATTTTTAGGCCAGAGCTGGGCTGCCTGAATGTCTCATGGCTGGTTGCCTGCCTGCCCCTTGCGAACGCGGCATGCAGAAGGCAGGGAGGAAAAGGCACGGTCACACCACGGTGTTTTGCAGCCATGCTCAGCTGCCAGGGTGCCACAGAGAGCCTGTAGGCAATTCATTCCAGAAATAAGATACACTTGAAGAATCTCTACATAAAGGAGGATTTCAAAAGTTGCTAACAGACACCTTTGCTAAAAAATGGGACGGAAGACCTGAGAAGAGCTTCCCTCTGGTCCTGGTTAGCAGCCGGCTGGCTCAGCTGAGCATCCATCACGCAGCAAAATGCGATAATTGTCTTGCTCTGCGCTCCCCAAACCTGCCAAGTGTGGCCGATGCCCACTGTTAGCAAATCCCACCCTCATTATCTGCTCCCCATCCCCGTCCTTCCGAGTCGCCGCGCTCTGGAGTGCGCAATTAAACACCCGCCATCCAGTTGCTCCTGGGCCGGTTTGTCATCACCAGCATTTGTTTGGGAATGTTTGTTGGGAAGCACATGGTGGCAGGGTCAGTGGATGTTGTTGAGGTTTTTTCCTCTTGCGCCTGGGGGCCAGAGAGTTTTGTGCATTTCTCAGTATGTTAAACTCAATTAAAAAAAAAATAAAAAAAACAACATCAGGATAACTTAAAGCAGATGTGAACACAAGCCTGAGACCCTTCAGAGCACAAACACAGCCATTTCATTGCAATTCCAAAAGGCTTTGCTGGCAAGCCTCCCCCCTCATGTCCTACATTCTTTCATTCCAAGGAAGACAAACAATTCAGACTGGAGCAGCAAGGCACGTTTTTCAAATAAACAGGTTCCCTCAGACAGCTTTTGCCTTTGTGTCACCCCAACACCCGCATTCCTCTCTTAAAGGATCTTCTGGGATGATCTAAATGACAATTTGTGTCACACCTTCCATTTAAGGGTTCAAAATAGCACACTCAGCCCATGTGAGCCTCTCACATGGAAGTGTTCTCACCTTCATATGCCAACACAGTATCTTCATGACCTGAAGTTACAGACAGAATCTGTGGCATTTGTGGATGCTAAAACTAGAAATCCTGTGAAGTCTTCCATTTCTGGAAGAGGAATATCCCTGGAATGTGAAAGGCAGTACTTGCTGGTGACTGGGGATCCTTTGAAAAGCAGGTTGCATGGTCATTTCTGCTCATCAACACCGGGTCTGCAGTTTTAAACAAATCAACCATATTTTACCTTACAGGTCTTTTAATGGCTCAGGCAGAGGGAGATTTTTGGGCAGAAGTACAGTCTGTAACATCTTACCTGATTCCCTTGTTACCTTAATTTCATCTCTCATTTCTCCCTGTGTCCCTCAGACCAGCAGCTGCCTTGCCAAAGTCACTGATCCCTTCCTTCTAGTTTCCAAGTTTCATGCTTACTTTGCCAGCTACGTTTAAGTCTGGCTGTGACTTCTCTAATTCCTGGACTCTGCTCCAGCCCTGCTCATGAGTTCTCTTTAGCTCCACGTTGCTCCACCTGTCTCTTAATGAGAAAAACCAAGGCCAAGTCTGGGAGCATTTTAGTATTTCAAAGTTTTGGTTCATTATATGTTTTCCATATTCTCCTCTGTGAGAAAGAACAGAGGTTGTCTCTGGAGAACCTCAGAAGATGGGTGGAGACAATTCCAAATCTACACCTAGAATCCTGTTTTTCTGAATGTTCCCCATACAAAGAAACAAAACTGAGGCCAACTCAGCTCCAGACTTTTATCCACAGAAAGCAGACAGCCAGTATTGGCAATTTCCATTTCACATCAAGATTGTTTGGAGATATCCTGGACTGCCCTGTGTAGTCAATTTGAAGCATTTCTTATGCCCTCCAGTCAAATGGCATCTACACTATTAAAACTGATGGTAAATAATACAAAGTAGATGTAATAAATATAATAGCAGGTAGTAAATAACAAATAGTAGATAATAAAATGGATTATTTCTCACAGAAAAAATAGAGAGGGATTACAAAAAAAAGGAATGCCTTCTGCAATGTGAGGACAGAGGAATTGCCTGAGAACCAAAAGGAGGCCAGTCCCTGGGTGAACAGTTTCAATCCATACCACTTTCTCTCCCTCTACAACAGCTTCTGCTCAGGTTCCAAAGCTGGATTATTTAGCAAAACATGGCTACAGATGTTATGATCAGTGCAATGGGAGCCAAGTGACTCCAGTGGTAAGGGTGAGAAATGAGAGGTGAGCTGTTGCATCTTCTAAGAACAAAATATCTGCTTCAGCCTCCTAATAGGATTTTCATATTCCTCATGAGCTTAACATGGGAAAATATGTACAAAAATAAATCGATCATTACAAATCATGATGGTGAAAAATCTTTAAATCTCCCAAATCCTTCTAAATCCCTTTACAGGATTCTGTATTTCTCACAGTAAGTTCCTTCAGTTATTTCTGCCACTGAGTTAAGGTACCCAAAGGCGAAATAGAAAAGCTGCACTTGGAAAACATTTTTTCTTTGACTGCTGGATTTTGCAGGACCTGACAAACCAAGGGACAAGCACCCCATATCAAGGACAGCTGTATAAACTTCCTGAGCACAAGAAATTAATCATAATAAAAGGCTTGTAAATTTTTTTTTAATACAGTTAGGTACCAAAGATAAAAGGGTTATTTCCCAGAATCGTTCCTGTTTGGCACAGTTCCTGATTACTTAGATGAAGTACTTTTATTATTGAGCTTCTCATAACCTCTAACCTCAAAATCTGTGGAATGCCTTACATGGAAAATACAGAACACAGTAAAATTGAAAGCGTTCCTGGCTTTTGTGTTCCCTCACACCAATATTCCTTCCTGCTCTTCAGCAACTCACCCCGGGGCCATGCAGGTAGCAGTGTCTGAAGGCTGCTCCCAAGCTGACTCTTGGCTAACAGAAATAATTCTTGAAGCTGGGTGGGACTGAACCAAGCAAAGTAAATCACTGTTTTAGCCTACCCAGATTTGCCTCTACTCATATAAGATTGTAAATTGAGTGTTTAGGGATTTCAAGCTTCTCTTGTATCGATGGATGTTTCAGATATTCCTGCTTTCAGTACTCAAAAGCTGTTTGCTGCCAATATTGACAATGTGTTCTCTATATGGTCCTACAACACAAACCCATCCTGCTGCATGGATGGAGAGGAGATGAGAGCTCAGTGCTTCTTGTCTGGAGCCAGGTCCACAAAGTGACCTGGGAACGGCAGCCTGACCCTGGGCAGAGCAGTATTCCAGATGAGTGTCCTCTCACCAGCCAGGCTCCAACTGACGCTGGTGCAGGAGGCAGGAGAAGAAGGAGGAGAAATGCTCTCCTGCTGCCAAAATACAGCATGAACACGAGCACTGCAGTCACTTTACACCTTTGCTCACCCTGAATTTTCAAGCAGCAGGGAAATGAAACTAAACTGAAAATCAGGCAGGAGGGAGTCCTGCCCTGTTCTGGCTGGGGCAGGGCAGGGGCAGCGCAGCTGGGATGTCATCAGCTGAGGTCAGAGAGCTCCTGGCAGCAGCTGCTTCTGAGGCAGGAAGGTCAGGAAGCTGCCTCCATCGCCATCTGCCAGAGCTGTGTCCATCCCAAGCTGTCACTGCATTGGTATTATTTCATCACGTACAAACACTGCCTCCAACTCCAAGCTCATCCCATAGGCTATACAGGCAAAAATAAATTTGAGGGACACACTTGATCTGTGATGGCTTTTAGCATCAAAAACAAATATAAAGCTATTAAGTGCAAGAGGAAAAGTGATGTTTGGGGATGGAGGAAGACTTACAGCTCAATTCTACAGGGCATTTGCTCGGAGGAACAGTCCCTTTGAAATTATCATGCAAATCTGGAGGCTTTTCAGCAATTTCAGCTAAATCCTTCAGGCTTGTGCACACAAAGAGGTTAATTTGGTTTCAAGCAGTATGGATTAAAAGCAGAACAGTTATTCCTGATTAATTCCCTCTGTGATCACTTCTATTCTGGAATAAAAATACCTAACTCTGAACCAACCCAACTCATCCCCAGCCTGGTTTAGATACATTAAGAGTCAGTCTTTTCCAAATGACAGTGTTTGTAAAGACAATTGGTTTACAACAACCAGGAGTTGGTTCACAGGCAGTCAAAACTTTACTAGGTCAGAAAAAACACCTTAAAATATGGGATATTTCTTAGATGAGACTCAGATATCAATTACATCATTAACAAGTTCAGCATAATTCTGTTCTCTTCCATGAGCCAATTTTTGATCTAACCCCTAATAAGAACTTGGCCACTGACTTTAGAGGAAGTTTTTCCAAGAACTGGAGGGAAAAAATGTTATCAGACCTTCGGCAATGATTCCAGAGGAGTCATTTACACAGGAAAGGGTGACAGAACTAACCCTTTATTTCTGTGTAAGTAGTTCAAAAATTTGTCAGTTGGAAAGCAAGTTTCATAGGAGGAAAGCACTGAAGGTCTGGAGTTGCCTGTAATTTCCTTTTTTTAGCTAGAATTTTGTTTAATCTGTTAAAATAAGCAGTGAAATGAAAACAGGGAGAAATCCAAACATTTCACCAGTCAGGGAACTAAAGAGAGACCTTTACCATTGAAGAGCAGCTAAAAGGAACATTAGAGCATAACGGAGAACAGCTAAAACTAGAGGTAAGGAATCAACAAACTACCTGTGGGTTCAGGGGATGCTCTGGGGCCTTCAAATGGAAATATCTAGAAACTGGTCCCTGGGCTGCAGTGAAAACACTGCCTTCACTCCTGCCTTCTGCTCAGGAGTGACGTCTGCACTGGCTCTGTGCAAATCTGTGTTTCTATAAATCATTAATTCTCCCCTGCAGAATGCAGACTCCTCCAAAAGGGAGCACAGCAGCTCTGCAGGTGCTTCTGGCAACACTGCAGGGCAGCCTAAGAGACAAAAGAAAGGACAATTATCTAAGATGGAATATCTGGTCCTGTAGCAACTCATTCAGACAAACTCCAGCAAAACATCTTCCTCCTCCTGCCCTGCAGGCAGAACTTTCACCTACCAATTTCACATCCCACTCTCACCACAAACTCTTTCCCAAAACTATGCCTTGCCCAAGCTGATCTCAGAGAGGCTAATCCTGAAAACTACCTTTATAAATCTCCATGTAGTAGATGAAGAAATGAGGAATTAATTACTTGACTAAAGTAAGTGAGCAATAATAAGGGAATCTTAAGAAGCTGGAAGTTTTAGTCCAAAGCACCTTCCAAGTTTCTGCTGTCACTCTCAGCCTGGCTTGCTGCTGTGTTCTACAAGACTTTGGAATTGTTAATAATGTACATCAATTTACAGATCTTGCAGATCAGGAAGATTAGAATAAGAGGTAGATCAAGTAATATGAAAAATGAAACTAGTATCTTCGGGCAGCAGACACCATATAAACATCAGTCCCATCAGTTGCTGTTATTTAGTGCTTGTGAAGCACAGCAGGGAACACAGAATAGGGCACGAGGGGGCTGGTCACCAGGCTGTAAGTGGACAGAGTTGCCAAGCTATAAATATGCTGATGTATTTTTACACTTGTTATGGCAAAGTCAGGATGGTCGTTGTGATGCTGGAACGTTGCTGGGGCTGTTTTCTAATTATAATTAGATTCTGTTGCTTTTCCAGTGCCATTATCAGAGACACAGTCATGTGTGCTTGCTTTTAAATGCTACTGGCCCTGCTAATTATTCTGGGCACAAGGGAATTCCACAGGCAGAGGGGAAATAATTCCAGTCCCAGGAGCGCCTCCTTCAGATGGTGGGTACCACTCTGATACCATCACAGTCCACAGCAGGGACGTGCTGGAGGATGCTGTGACTGATTTTTGGATGCCAATTTCAGTGAGCACCCTTCCAACAGCACACCTCAGGGCGTGCTGGCAGCCTCTCTGCAGGTACTCTTTCCTTGTCCTCACCTGCTGGTTCCCTCATCTGTAGGCTCTTTTGCACCTGTGGATTCAGAGGCAGGATTTGAAAGCAAATGTACTGAAACATTTTCAGAATCCAAAAAGAAATGACACCTGTCATTATAAAATTACTTGCTGAAGCAGCCACACTTAAACATCTGTGCCTTACCAGAGCATCTGATGCTGAAAGGGATTTTCATTGTTGCTTGGAGCACCGTTGTTCTGCATCTCACAAATACTGCCACGGTGACCTTCCCAAACAAACTGCAAGGAGCTGTGCCCAGGAAAAATAGGACCCTGGACTTCGCAGGTGTAACTGATGTGCAGAAAGATTCCAGCTGAAAGCACTGGAGGACTTACTGGAGCAGTTCCTCATCTACAAATCCACAGGCAAGTGGAATTAAATGATGGGACTTAACAGCTAGGGAGAACCACACTGTCTCTGCTTAATCTTCCTATTAGGATGACACAACCGAGACAAGGACAAGAAACAGCCTACCACACTGATACAACACTTCAGGACTGTTTTTTTCTGGAATTCGATGTTACCACTGGTATTTCTGATGTTAAGCGAATAGTTGGAGGAACCAACACAGGTTCTGTGCAAATGTATGAACACTCCCAGAAGCTTTGGCCATTTATCCCCCAGGCACTGCTCTGCCTGATCAGGTTTGATTGATTCTCAGGTACCTCAGTGTGCACTTCATCTCCTTAATACCAAGCCTAGAGATTCCAGATGCTGCATCTTACACCATTCCCAGGACACCTCCCATGCCATGGAGTAGCCTCTGCAACTGAAATATAAAGACTCATGGTCCATCAGACCCCGCCAACTTCCCTATATTCATTGAGATGTATCTTTATGCCTTATGCATTCCCTTATGTTTGTGTCTGAATGAACTGTTGGAGCTTCAGAATGGAAAAGCTTTCAAGATCATCAGTGATGATGATCATCTGCAGGCTGTTCTTTACACGGTCTCTCTGTGTCAGAGGGAAAACTGTCTGACTTGACTCTTGCACTCAAAATTCCACAGTAGGTATTTATGGTTTTCCCTAGTTACACTGGCTTTATGTCCAGAAAACAAGGTGTTGGTGCCCAGTGTGTATCTTCCTTTGCTCAGTGTCAAACCCTGAGTTCTGTTTTCCTTTTTATCAATAGCTCTTCCTCTTCCTGATGATGATTATGATACCTTTCAAACATTTGTAGACTGTTTTAAAGTCACCTTTTAATCATCTTGTACAGCCAGGGCACATATACTTAGCTCCATTAATCTTACTTTATTTAGCTGCCATACTGCAAGGCAAGATGCTCCCATCAAACAACCCTTCACCTTCCTGGCTCTGCGGGAACATCAATTACTCTCAGTCCCAGGGACTGGTCACCTCTGAGCCCAGGGTGCTCCAGAGGCGTGGGCAGCCCAGGATGATGAAGGAGAGCATTTCACCCCACTTTACAGCTTGGAAATATAGAGAGATATATAATACCAAAGAATCCTTTTTGCTTTTAGGAACACTGCATACATCCTCTAAAGTAGGAAAGTTGATTAGCTGGCTGCTCTGATAGTATTTTCTCCTGGGAAAAAAAACTTGCACTCCTTTAGTGGTCGAACTTTTTAATCCTGCTGCCAAATGCATTTCTCTGAATTAATATTGGTGGAATGAAAAGGCTTTCTTCTCTGCTTCAGCCTTCTCTCCCAGGATAAATCTTTTTGGAATTTGCTTTACATATTGTACTTTTGAATGTTCTTTTAAATGTTAAAAAATGACTGTGTGAGAATGCCGCCTTCTCATTAACAAAATTTACTACATATTTTCCCCCATTGTTACCAGTACAGTTCCAGCAGTGTTAACAATGGGAACCCTAGAGCAAATGGGCTGGCACCAGCACTTGTCATCCAACTATGGCTGGTCAAAAATGTGTTTGAAAAGTGGCCTTGTGTTTTTTTAAGTGTGCTTGTTTTCAGTAAGCACTTCCAAATGACTTTTTAAAATTAAAAAGAAAAAAATTCCAATGTTTAGTTATATTTTAATTGAAAGATATTGAGGAGTTTGTGATTTTTGGGGGGAAAACCTATGGTGGTGGGTGGAGGAAATTATTGTTCCATTACCTGCCTTTCTCTTGGCTGGGGAGATGAAGTTACAAAAAGAAAAGAGCAGGAGGGTATGTTTTTCTTTATTCAGAATGAAATGAAGCACTTCTTTAAATTCAAAATTCCTAACAAAATGGGAAAAAAATCATAAACTTTCTGATATCTTTTAAAATTCATTCTAGTGTATACTCCTTCTCTTTGTATCGCAGAGGAGTGTCAGTATAATTTGGCCCATCATGAAAACAGTGTGTGAGTGTTTCCAAGTTTGCAAGAAGCTTTCAACACCAAGGTAAGGAGCCTTCAGCTAAATTCAGCAAAGGCAGGAAATATTTAAACGTGTTTCTAGCACTGGTGGAAGAAGTGTAGCAGCAAACCTCTCTGGTGAAAGCTCTGCAGGGAGCCAGAATGGTCCCCTCTGATATTACAATTTAGTAATCTACAAAAGCTGCTTCCATTCATTGGAAACTACTGATACTTTTTTCCCATTTGCAAATACTTAGATTTCCTTTGTTACCACAAATCTCTGCTGTAACTAAAACGCAGCAAAAGCACATGCTCTGAAATCTCTCAGCTGTGCCTTCCTATAGCCATGGAAACAGAGTTTTGCATGCCCAGGGCAGGGCGAGGTGGATTTGTCAAGGATTTTCGTTTTCCTTGCAACCTGTCACAAAGCCTATTTGCTTCTTGTGAATATGCAAATCAAGATCCTGGACTGAGACATTTTTTTATTTCAACTCAGACCAAGGTCACACCTGGACATGACCAATACTTGACTGGCCTGCCTCAGTGAATTGGTTTTTATACTCTTCTCATAATGAATTTAAGTCATCAGCTGTTAATACTTCTGCAAACCTACTGCTTCCTTCCTGGTGTTAGACAAGGATTCAGAGGACCCAGTTAATACCCCCAGCTCGATCCAATTTAAGAAGAGGATTTTGAGCTCAATTAGGTTGCTTACTGGCTGCTTCTAAACCCGAGCTGGAACTAAACTGTGTGAGAACCTTCCATTGGGTCAGACCGAAATAACCCAAGATATGTTGGCACACCTGAACAAAAGCTCTGCTCCACTGCTGGTTTAATGCTCTACATTCCCAGTGGTCCTGTGGACATGCCTGCATTTGTATAAGAACCTACCCATTTACAATGCAGCCCCTTTTCCCTTTTTTTTTTCTTTTGTGCACACATAAAGTGATGTTATTAATAGTTTGTGATCTACTGTGCTTTTCATCTGAGGATCTCTCTCAAAGCATTTTAGGAGACTGAATCAATTTTCAAAACACTCCTATGTAATACTATCCCCATTTTACTGGAAGGAATACTAAGGTAGTGGGAGGCAATTTTCCCAAGGGTTCATTGGTAGTGTCAGAAATAGAGCTCTGGACTTGGGCTCCAAATATAGCTGACATTCTTATCCCATGGCTGAAAACTGAATGCTGGAGTCCCCAGTTTAACACTGAACATACCCTATGCTTCTGAAAGCGCTGCCTGTTGCCACGGCAACTGCAGTTCAGATCTCTGGACCAGATTTGCTTCTGTTACATCAATGCAAATCATGAGCAAATTCATTGAAATTAATGGAGCTCCTCCAGATTTCCATGGTCAAGGGAGTATATAGTGTAGATTTAGTCCCTCTGAATTTGATATAAGAAAGTGATGATCTCTTGAGAGTGCGAAAAAATTATTTGACCATTGCAGAGGGGGAAAGGATGAAGGATATCTTGCAAGAAAGGTATAGAAAGAAAATCTGAGAACTTGACTTTAGAGTGATCTGACATTCTCAGACCTACTTCTGACCATTACCAATGGAAGGCCTTATTGTTCCCAAACAAGTGTTCTGCTTCCCCCTTGCACTGAGCAAAGACCAGATTTGTGGTTTTACTCTGGGAATAAGGGATGGTGGAGAATGGAGCTGAGGAGTTTACAGAAGGAATGTGGACAGAACCAGCTTGTGCTGCTGATTGCAAGATGTGTCTCACAGGAATGAGGGAGCTTGCAACAAGTCCTCGGGTTGCCTCCCTGTGGATTTTTCTTGGAGGGAAAGGGAATGCCTGATGGAATGGGAACCTGGATAAACAATTTATTCCGTGTCTGACACAAGACTACGAGGACCTGGACTGCTGCTTACCAGGGAAATGGAAGAAATGTGGGAGACAAGACGACAGGGAGAGCTCTTCCATCAACAGTAACCATCACCCCAGAGCTGCCTCATTTCCTGCGGCAGCTCAGCTCTCTAGAGCAGAGGGCAAAACTGAGGCTGGTGCAGCCAGTGTCCCCTCCAGTCACACACAGCCTTGTGTGCAGCTGGCATGGGGGAGGAAGGGTGTGGTAAAGTGCAGAAATGGGGCATCTCAGAGGCTTGGGAGTTGGTTGGTCACCCTGCACTTGGGCTAATGCACAGATTCTAATTTGAGATGAACTTCTCCTATGATCCTGGAAAGCAAACCATCCTATCCTGTGTCCAAAGCTGAGCAAGCAGCTACTGTTTCATACAGGTCACAAAGACACTGGAAATATCCTCCCATAAAGCTCAGTCTGTCACACTAGCAGGGGTTATGCTGTTAATCTTGCTGCACCTCAAACATTTCAATCTACAATTATTTAACGTCATGAATTAATATATTCAACCTTCCCAAGCTGTCAGTCATGCAGATTAGACTGCCCCTGACCACCCAAGGGAAACCCTTTGGATCAGGTAGATTCAGTACTCAAAGGAGGTGTTATCACCGTGGCAAAAGTGATGCAAATTTTCTGAGTGGAACTCCTGAAAATCAAAACGGGAGCTGGGAAATCTGTGTGCAGCAAGGTCTGGCACCATCTGCTGTTCCTTATGGCGAAAATCCTGCCAAGCTTTCAGAACTGTTTATGCATTTGTGCTGCAAAAAACTTGTCCTGATCTGGGGGCAAGGGGCACCTGGCAGTGACATTGGACAGGGGTAGAATTCAGCACCTAATTTGGAGCACCGCAGACACTGTTCCAGAGGTCACTGCAAGATTGATCCTTGCATATATCAAAGATAGAGCAAAGATTGGCTTTGGAAAGCAGAGCTGATCACACCAAACACAGAGACCCTGCTGAACATCCCACAGCTGCATCAGGGACGTGTCCTGGACGTATCAGCCAGGGCAGGGTTTGGATACATGTTTCATAAGCCTCAGTATCTCTTGCGAAACAAACATTATTTTTTTGCCCACCTCAAAATAAGAGGTCAATGCTCTGATTCACTATCTCATCACATGCTAAAATTTGTATTTGTCCCATCATTTTGCCGTAAGCCTGATCTGATTTCAAGGTTTTAAAGAAATCCCCATGAACAGGTTCAGGCTGAGGGTCCAAGGTGAGTGCTTTCAACATCTGCTACTGGAAAGGGCAACCAAGCAAAAAAATGACTGGAGATAATACAGAAATTAAGTTTATATATTGTGAACATTTCCAATTTCTTGGGAAGATATGAATCCAAATTTTCTTCTTTTTTTTTAAGCGATTTTCTAGTTCTACCCAAAAGATTGGATAAAAAGCCTGAAAATGCAACATAAAACTGAGTTATCATAAGAGTAATAAAAATTGCGCTCTTAAAAACAAACTTGCGATTTTTATGTCCTCTTCATTACGTTTTTGAAGGCACAACATTTAAGGTTTAAGTACTTGAAGTTAGTAATAGCACAATGCCATTACTATGAGACAGCAATATGTATCCATGCAGGAAAAGGACAAAAATCTGATTTCTCCCCTTAAGTTAGACCACGTTAATCTGCACACAAGTCCCTTGAATATTTATACTCAGAGAATGGAAACTCGCCACTGACTTGGGAAATCCTGCCCCTTTATGCATTGCCGTAATTTGAAGGGACAAAATGCTTACAAAAAAGGGCAAAAATTCTCAAGATTTGAGTTTGCTGATCATTGTTAAAAGTTCAGAAATTAAACAGTCAATATTAATATTGGAACCACACTTTGTAAATAGGTGCTTGAAAAAGGACTTTGCTCCTGTAAAAATGGGATTATTTCTAAGTCTGATGGAAACATCAAAAAATGAGTAATTCCACTTCTCGGTGATCCAAACATGCCCATTTTCTCAGAGATCTTGGAAGAGGAATATTTGAGGATTATTGTCACAAAGTTTACAGAATGAACTTCTGCTCCACACAGGTTTTCAGAAATAGCTCTGCTGTGCTCTGTAGGCAGTAGAGACATTGTGAGTCTTCTGTGTCTAAGAATGGCAATGAACATTCTTTGGATCTCCTTTTTATCAGTACTTTTCACATCCAAACTACAGAGTTTCATTATTTTGTCCTCCCAGGCATCTCTGAGCACGACCCTACACCAGGACACTGCACTGGGCATCGTCCCCCATTCCTCACGGCTGCCTGTGGAAGCTGGGAAATGGAGCAGTCCCACCAATTCTTTGGACGGGAGCTGTAAAAGGAGCTTTTCAAGGTCAGAAAATATCAGAAGACTGAGCAATGATCCCTCTGTGAGCAGGGCTGATACCAGTGACTTTACCAACACCACTTGTTTTTGCTGACTTTGCCCTGATTTTTTCAGGCACTGTTCACTGCCGTTTTTCTGACTATCTAACTCTGTTCCCAGGGGCACAGATCAGTTACGGTAACACTCGGAACATGAAAGGATGGAAGCTGAAAACTCAATGTCAGCTAAATATATATATACAGTTGGGTTTGCATAAATGAACTTCACCTGTAAAAGTCAAGAGTGCTCAGCACATTGGGGTATGTAACTCCCTGATTCCCTCTCCTCAGTAATGAGACAGATCAACAAAACAAAAACATCCACAGACAATCCAGGGCCTAATTACATGATTGTGCCAAAACTGAAGAGCCATAAAAATGGAGCAGTAGCAGAAGCAGTAAATTATCTCAGCTGCTGCATGAAAATAGAAAAAAAAGTGTTGGGCTATCATGTTCTCTAGCATGGCTTTCGCTTGCTTGAGTTGGTAATTTGCCTGTTTTGAGAGCTTTTTGGCTCTGTGAACTCAAAGCTCTTTTCCCCCCACAGTCAAACCTCATCCTGTCCTCTTCCTGTGGTCCCAACATGCAAACTGCACCTTCCTGCAGCACAGCTCTGCCCAGCACCTACACCATGCGATGGGGAATGATGCAGAGACCTCTCAGCTGGCTGAGACCAGGCAGGGCAACAGTAGAGCCAAGTCAGGCCATTGGTCTCCTCAGAAGAGAGTCTATTGAAGTGAAAAATCAAATACAGATGAATTAAAATCAGTCCAACCTGGGTGGTTAAGGGGAGGAGGAGGATGCTTTGCTGAATTCCATGTGAATTTTCAGTGAGGCCAAAGTTTTCTCACATAAGGATCCAGGGTGTAAATGCTCCCTTTCCTCAGAGAGTGGCTAGGTAGGTAAACCCTCTGATACTCCCAATAGAGACCAATTGCCAAAAGCTGTAAAATCAATAAGAAGTTCACAGTCCCATTCCACAAGCATTTGGTCTTTATTATAAATTAAACCTAAGAATAAAACATTGAAATAAATGGTCACAAAATGAGGAATTAAAATCTCAGTGATCAAAATAATGTCAAAACATAAACCTACTGTAGAAGGAGCAGCACTGCTGGTCACAGCACCGCTACTCCCCACACTGTTCCCCAGTGCAGTCTGACCTACTTGATACATGCTCCTGCACTAAGGCCCCAGCACTAAGTATCTTACACCCCTCAAATCGCATTCCAGACTTATAATTGCAAAGCAGCTGTCAGCCTGAGCCCTGCCACAGGACCTCCCCATCTGTTCAGCCCATCTAGCATTACAGCAGGGGACAGCACAGAGGCTGAAACTGTATCGGATGTGGACACAGGACCTGCTGCACTGCCCACGGGGCCGCAGGAGATCACTTGCACTTTCACCGTCCTGAAGGGCTTCAGGCTTCAGAAGAGTTGTGGGCAGAGGCTGATCAGAAGAGAGGAGAAGGGACCCTGCAGAAGGATCAAGTTCTGCAATGTGACTCTGGCAGCTGAGTCAAAAAGACAGACATCCTTGGCTTCACCGGGAGGAGATGTTTGACTTCTGGCGGGGCTGAGAATCATTTGAGAGCCCCTCAGAGGAAAACCTGATATCCTGACTTTCCCCAAAGCCTCCCCCTCCACATCTCTCACTATTAACTCTTTCTGTTGCAGCTGGTTTTACAAAGTTTTTAATAATCTGGCCTGAAACATATACCTGGAGGTAAAAATTTCTAAATTCATCTAAGCTATTGCTTAGACAGTGTGTTGATGGGGGAATACCTGTCTGAATCAAACAACATAGGTCTTGTCCTATAGTCTTTTCCAATAACCGCAGCAAAACTCCAGATGAAAGCTGATCACTTTTCATTCTCAAGAACAACTATGGACATGCAGAGAAAGGATTTCAAGATTTGACTCCAGCTGATTCACACTAATTCAGTTCCAGAGGAACATGCTGTATTTTATCAAGGAGCTGGAAACGCTTTGACTTGCTGTGTTGCTTACACAGACCTTGAACAAGCAGTGTATAGAGTCCACATCTCCTGACTCTCAGGACTCTTAGATCCTCCCTAACCCCAAGTCCTAAGCCACTGCAAGGGGTCAGCAGATGCTAAGATGTGAGGAACAAAGCATGGTGCCATTCCCCTCCCTCTGAAAGTGAGAAAATGTGCTGTTGCTCTCTCAGTCCCACCCATGCTGAGTAAGGGTGCAGGCAGCTCTGTGCCGAGTTCCCGTGGTCCTCGTGCTGACAGATGTCCGTGCTCAGGGCTGCTGGGGACACTTCCCCTGTGCTGCCTTCCCAGCTGGGCTCTCCTCCTTTAACCCTGCTGCTTATGCCTCCAGCTGGCCTAAGATCCCCAGTTGCTCTCAGGGTAAGAAAAATGTTCCCTGATGATCTGTCCCAGGAATTTCTGCAGGCTAGGACCTATCCATGAGAGATCCAAACCCCTAACACATGCAGCCCCTCACTGGCTGGAGCTAGCCACCCCACACTCAGCACAGCCAGGATGCTCCGTGCCCTGTTGTGGCAGCAGTGCCCCTGTTTGCTTGCTGTGGGCCATGTGGGATCACAGGTGCCCAAGTAGCTGTGCCCCAGCACCTGCGCCCTCTGTGTGTGCACACGTGTGTGTGTGCTGGTGGCTGTGAGAGCCAGGCTCCAACATGGCAGCAGATTGGAGCAGAAGCCAGCATCTCACAAACTCATTTCCTGGCAGAGCATGGATGAGGAAAGGGACAAGCACTCTTTGTCAGCCCACACAGTTTTACTGAGTCCCAGCCTGGATAAGCCAAATCTCTTAAAGGCACAAATGTGTGTGCTGCCAGCAGCAGCTCTGCCCTAAGACCCCTGGACCAGCTGGCATGAGAGCAGCTGTGAGTTCAGCAGCTGGGCAGAAGGGATGGTGACGCACAGTGCTTTATCTGGAGATCTGCTTTATCATTTGCTGCTTTAACCTCTGAGCCTTTGGGTTCTGAGGGCCAGATCCTGGGCTCTGGGCATGCCCTCCCTGCACAGTCCTATAGACACTGGTACAGTCACTGGTGATGGTTCTCATCAAACAAACCACATGTTGCCCAAGTGCACTATCCCTCAAATTCCTGCTATGGACCAGAGTTTGAAGCCACATCATCAGAGACATCAGCCAGGATTTTCCATCTGGGGCAAAGCAAACCCTATTCCTACAATTTCCCTGCTATGCCAAAGGTGCAGTTTGGTATGTTCGTCATTCCAGTATGTGTTTCCTCCCTAGCTACACATGGGCATATTCAGAAAATTTTGCAACTTATCCAAAAAAAAAAAATAACCACCACAACAAGAGGATACTGCCTCCCTGAAACCCTTAAGTTAAGAAAGGCCAACATTTCCTGACTTCTGACTCAAGAGATCTCTAATCTCAGACTGCCGGAAGGCTGGAGGCCACACCAAAGGATCACTCTTTGCCTCACATGATCTTCTGTCTTCACCAGTGGCTGCTCTGTATCCTAAAGACAAGATACAGAGCAATATAGGTTTTTAGCCTGGACCAGAAAGTCTGTTCTTATAACAAATAAAGGGATCTATTTTACTGCCTGAACAGCTGCCGGCTCCACACATGCTTCCCTCTTTCAAAGGGGCAATAAGGAGCAGAGCTGAAAGGGCAACATGTCCTTTACTCTAGATCTCCAGCCAAGTCCACAGGCACAGGTTCCACTCACAGACAAGCAGGAATGCTCATGCGGACACTCAGGATTTCAAAGCATTTGGGCAGCCACACATGTAGTAACACGTGAGAAATCTGCAGTGTGAGATGTGGTTTGCTGGCACGTGGAGACTGACGTACCCAAAACACACTTAGACTGACATCCCCCAGCTTAGTTCAAAGACTGGCACCAGACTTCCAACACAAGGGTTCTGAGGAAATCCCCAGATACCAGGTACTGGAGCAGGAGGAAAGCACCTTCTGCCATCACAATTCACAAGCATGATGGTTACATTTGGGGACATCCAGAGGACCACATCAGTGCACCATGAACACTTTAACTCAGGACCAATTATTCAGCTCCTTCTCTGATAATTCCTGTGGGGCCAGACTTTGCTTTGAACATCTTACATGTCCCCTGCAGTCTAACACAGATACTGTGTGTATTGTCTATTGTGCATTCACTTTACTCCATAAAGGCATATGTAGTCCTCTCACATGAAAAATATTACTGAGGAGAAGGCAGTTTGAAATTCTCACGTATCAACAAGTCATGACACAGCCCAGTCTCCAACCGCCAGTACTTGGCTGGCTAACACACAAATAACAAAAATCTTTCTGTCTTCTACAATGGGATTTTAGCTCATCTTAACCATCTGTTTGATTTTTTTCTCATAGTAACAAGTCCTATTTGGAAAAGTCTAAGGGTATCTATCTAACTACTCCTTTTAAGGCATTATCCCCTTAATATCAGAAATGGCATCTTTCCTACAGACAAGTAGTTTTTGCTGATACAAAATGCAATTTTTAATTTGACAACGAAGTTTAAACTGGCAGTTTTATAATGAATGCTGGAAGCTGAAATTAGATCACTTGTTCAATAAATATCAAGAGGAACTGACCTATGCCAGAGCATGATTTCACAATGTTGTATTTTTAATATCAAAAATACATTTTCTTTCTAATGCCCAGAAAAGAAAGGATAGGAAAAAAAGTCTGGAACTGACCTACTTTCATTGCCAAATCAGCCTGTTATTGAGCCAAAAGTATTCTATCAAACTTCTTATTGTTCTTAGCAAAGAGATGCCATTTCTATGAATTCAGAATTATTTGGAAAAAGCAACCTCTCATTTTGTGACCTGAAAAATTTTATACAAGTCTTTCAAACAGTTCCAGAGCACACAAACTTAGGAAACTGTCCCTGTGAGACAATTTCTATAATCTCCTTGATCTTTCCCACTTCTGAAAGTGATAGTGGTTACAGCTGCAGAATAGAAGTTTGCCACATGTCAGGCTTTTATCTATGGCCCTCTTAATATTTGATAGTTTTTCTAATCTCCAGCTTTTAACTCATGTGATAAACCAAGAAATTCTGCTTGGGTAAAAAAGGAAGAAACTATTTTACATCTCCTGATTGTAAAGTGCAGCTTCAAGTTATGAACCCTGGATGGTAGAACACCAGGCAACAAATAAAACTAAGAAAAAACTCTTTATTATTTTTAAAATGTAAATGCAAATCTCACAATTGTCTGGATCCTCATACATGCCATGAGTACTGGGAGTTGAATGAATTAAGCTCATTCTCAAACGTCTTATTGAGAAACAAGTTGGTTTTGCACATCTTGAATTACTTCATTTCCCAATTCAAGAGTTCACAGGAAGGAACTACTTTTCTGGTGAGATGATGGGGTTTGGGAAGCAGTTCCACGGCAAAAAAATGTCCTTCTTACTGCTGTCTGAGAATGCACACGCTGTGCCCAAAGCCCTTCTTGTCACCTACCCCTTGCCTTTCATACCAAGTTTGATCCTCAGCCTGGGATTATATATTTCCACCTACTGATGTCAACTGCTAAGTGAGTCATGGGAGGATCTGAATAGCAACCCCATGAGTGATCTTCTCGAGAAAGGAGGGAGCACTCAGGACAGTCCCTCTTATAGCTGGGAGAAGGAGAAGGCTGCCACCAAAACATCATGACACTCAGATAAAGACGGGGTAAAGGGAATGGAATTGGAGGTGGGATCTAGGGAAGGTCTCCATCTCCTCAGGAAACAGAACCTCAGCAGAACCTGGCCTTGACTCTGACCCCAGGGAGGCACTTCCACAACAAGCTACACTTAGCCTGATGTCTCACGAAGATCAGCAGCTCTAAAAATTAATAACAATTTTTAAAAAGCAGATAGAATAATTTTTATAAAGCCTTCCCAACCTGAAGTGTTTCTTGACTGTCTTGTATACTATTTCATTTTCAGGGAAGACTTTTCACTCCTGCTTCTCATGTCTAAGAAGACAGCAAACATCTGACTGTTTCACAGATCCCCTTACAGGACCCTCTTCCAGTCTTGATTAACCCATAAATGCTTTGCTGGCTCAAAGAATGTGCCTAGCAACCTTTGCCTGTGTGTTTAGAAGTTTGTTTTGCAGCCAATTTCCTCGCACACACGCACAGATAATAGAGGAAGGTCCGAAATGTGCTTGGATTTTACCATAAGTGAAGCAGAAGGGAGGCAGAGGGTTGTCAAATGACATGTACTAATAGATGCAGCTTCAGGACGCTGTCTTCACAAGAACTTTCTTTCCTTGTCTTTTCCTTCTGGCCAACACAGAGCACAGCCCCTTTTAAAATCCCAGCAGGAACTTAAAAAAGAAAATGAAACTGAGTTTGTTGAGACCAGGTCTCAGCTTCACAGACTTCTGAAGCAAAGTTGTGCTCTTTGTAGGCTGTCAAATGCAGAACACAACAAATTCAGATGTTTAGGATTTACCAGGAACACAAGTCAAAACGGTAGAAATCAGAACTGTTCCAATTTATTGGGATACCTGCCCATTCCAACATAACATATCCAGACCAAGAGTGCAGCATAAAATGCGTTTCTGATGGCCAGATCTTCTGGGAAATGCTTTAGCATCGAGAAGAAAACACTCTTGTCCTCTCACAGTTTAGGATACAGATGGAATACAGAAATCTCTCCAGATCTCTTTGGATAGACAAAAGCAAACTTACACATCACATCAGGGGCACTTGTGCAACCCAGGAATCTGGGATCCTGGAGGAGCATTGAGATCCTGGGGTTGACATTAAACAGGATAGAAACAAACAGTATTTGTGGGGGGACATGCTAACACCCTTATCTTTGCTCTGAGACATTTGTGAGCAACTACTGATCCCAGCAGAAGCTGCAGCTCTGCACTGCCATGTGCAGCAGACAGAGCTGGACATTTTGTTTCAGCTCAGTATTCCTATTTCTGCGCCAGAGCATGTCCAAAGCACCATTTTGCATTAAATTTTTCAGGTTACAGTATTTCCATAAATGAATGCACAGCTCAGAGACAGCCCTGAGGGATCACAAAGAATATCAATATCCTTTAAGTACCACAAACTCTTGTTAATGCCAAGGGCCTGCACCATGGACCTGAAGAAAGATGGAGATGCTGATGCTGCACAGACCTGCAGTGAAAGACCCATTTTCAGGTGTGTGTGTGCATATGCTCCTTCTGCATTTTGAAGAGCACAGGACCCCCATGTCTCCCAGCTCAGTCAGTGCAGGCCTAACACAGCTCAGCTACCTGAGCCTGCCACTTGTGTGAAAACAAGTTACCAGGCTCCCACCAGGAACTTGCAGTGGGTGTCTCACGGCAAAGAAAAACATTCTGTTTCTCCAGGCTAATCGCACACTTGTGATCCCCAAAAAGAGCAACCAGGCGACAGCTCCATCATGCTGACTGCTTTACACTTCTTTTTTTCCCCTCCACTTTTTCTCCAAATACATGATTTACTCTGCTTGAGGGAGCCTATTGAGTGGGTATCTGTAATAAGCTCCTTCTGGGAGCAGCTGGACTGGTACAGGCTGAATGCAAAGGCAGCCCCAGCTCCCCTCAGCTGGGCTCTGGTGGCACCCACCCATCCCTCCTCCTCCTCCCTGCACTGCCTGAACATTCTGTGCTGCTGCTGCCCGGGATGTCACCATGAATAAGTACAACTGTCAGATTAAATCACTGCCTGGGTGGGATCTGCTGAGCCTACGACACACATTCCGGGCACCTAAGTCAGGCCAGGGAATCTGTCCAAGAAAGAGATCTAACTGGAGCTGCTGCACATGGCAAATCAGCTTTGGGGCTATAGGATGAAATATGTTCTGCCCTGTGTCAAGAGGGCTACAGGGCATGGAGAAGGAGGCATACAGGCTCCTTTTGCTGCAAATGCACTTATAGAATAACTGTGTTTAAGGCCCTGGAGGTTCAGAGCAAGAGATGAAGTGACAGCTGCTGCTAACTAAACAGAACTCTTGCAGAACAGTGAGTCTGTGGGCTCTAAGCGGTGATGGTAAGAGGGATGGCAAAGGTTAATTGCTGCCACCCAACATCCAGAAGGAGCCAGGCTTTACCTAGGAGCCTCTCCTGATGACAGTCCTCACTGCATGTTTTAGCTGCTGGGTGGAAAGCCCTGAATTACTTCACCCCACCAAAGTCCTCCCAGCTGCTGGCACTGTGATGTTGCATCCATTGTCTGTCCAGTGCAATCCATTGCATTGTCTAACCTAGCCTGGGCTCAGGGCATATTCTTCCAAACTTTTCTTCCATGGATTACTGAAAGCACTCACTGGGCCAATCCTCTCAGGAAGCAGACATCAATCTGCTTTCCTAACTGCTTCTGGAAGGTCTGGCCTGACTTATCTGCACACCTCTCTCTCCCCCATGACTCCATTTCACCAGTGGTTCACCGCATGGCTCTCCCAGACATACCAGATCTTGGAGAAAAAACATGGAGTGGTAAGCAAATGTCAGGAAGGTAAGGGAAGGGAAGTCATGTATGGACACTCTCCCTCTCACTTGCAGGTTGCTTTCATGTGAAAACATGAGCAAACTTAGTCTGTGCCTGCAGTGTCAGCCACAACTCTGTCACCACCAATTCTACGTGTGTTAATGCCTATAATATTTTGTGTTGATCACTTTTCCTCCACTTTAAATATTTTTCCTGTCACCAAGCGTTTTTGAAATCCATGCTGTTTGGAAGCTGGCTTTCTTACATACATTTGCCACCTGCCTGTGAGAGGAATGCTAATTTTTGATGAATATTTACTGCTGTGCTATAGTTCAGTATGGGGAAAGAGGAGCCCTGCTTGCCCTTGCTTTGACCATTGGTGACTGTGGCACCAGGACAAAGATCTATCTCTGAGTGGCTTCATTCATGGCTGACTGTTTAATTAGGCTAAGTGGCACAGTTTAAACAAACTTCCCTTGAATGTGCTCACTGAATGAATAGTAGTAACCATAACACTTTATTATAATATTGTGTCTTTCATCCAATGCCTTGACAATGCTTCACAAGCGGAGAAAATTTTATTTATCTTTATATTTATAAAGGTAAGTGTGGAAAAAGTGAAGTATAAAAAGGTGAAACTTCTGCAGAAGATATGGTAGAGACAAGGGAGCAGAACCCCATGGTAAACACTGTCAGTCTCTGGCTCTGGCTGCTATAGCTGACAAAAAAAATGTATGCCCCCAGACCTAACCTCTAAGTGTGCTTCTCTCTTAAGAGAATCTCAACGCCACCACTGTTCTCTTCCTGTCACTGAAATAAAGAGTACAAACAGTACTGTGGCTGTGTCGGCTGCCTAATCAAAATTGTGAGGTCCTTAATTAGGACAACTGAAAGGCTGGCTGACCTTTATCTGACCACAGGAATCACCTTCCCACCAAGAAGCTGCTTTATGCTCTCCAAAAGCCACCTCAGAACCCATCTACTTCCAGGACTAAGCTCCTGATCCACATGGCAGTTAGTGGCGCTTGGAGATGAGGAGTGACATGTACCCTGACATTTTAGCCACGCTTCTCTGCTTTCTCTGGATTTGGTTCAGCAGCACATGGAGACCTGCCTTGGACGTGTTGAACAGCCACATGGTGGGGTTCTGTGAGCTGAGCCAAGCCAAGCAGTGTAGTGCTTCTCAGGGAAGGAAGGAAGGAAGGAAGGGAGGAAGGAAGGAAGGAAGGGAGGAAGGAAGGAAGGAAGGGAGGAAGGAAGGAAGGAAGGGAGGAAGGAAGGAAGGAAGGGAGGAAGGAAGGAAGGAAGGGAGGAAGGAAGGAAGGAAGGGAGGAAGGAAGGAAGGAAGGGAGGAAGGAAGGAAGGAAGGGAGGAAGGAAGGAAGGAAGGGAGGAAGGAAGGAAGGAAGGGAGGAAGGAAGGAAGGAAGGGAGGAAGGAAGGAAGGAAGGGAGGAAGGAAGGAAGGAAGGGAGGAAGGAAGGAAGGAAGGGAGGAAGGAAGGAAGGAAGGGAGGAAGGAAGGAAGGAAGGGAGGAAGGAAGGAAGGAAGGGAGGAAGGAAGGAAGGAAGGGAGGAAGGAAGGAAGGAAGGGAGGAAGGAAGGAAGGAAGGGAGGAAGGAAGGAAGGAAGGGAGGAAGGAAGGAAGGAAGGGAGGAAGGAAGGAAGGAAGGGAGGAAGGAAGGAAGGAAGGGAGGAAGGAAGGAAGGAAGGGAGGAAGGAAGGAAGGAAGGGAGGAAGGAAGGAAGGAAGGGAGGAAGGAAGGAAGGAAGGGAGGAAGGAAGGAAGGAAGGGAGGAAGGAAGGAAGGAAGGGAGGAAGGAAGGAAGGAAGGGAGGAAGGAAGGAAGGAAGGGAGGAAGGAAGGAAGGAAGGGAGGAAGGAAGGAAGGAAGGGAGGAAGGAAGGAAGGAAGGGAGGAAGGAAGGAAGGAAGGGAGGAAGGAAGGAAGGAAGGGAGGAAGGAAGGAAGGAAGGGAGGAAGGAAGGAAGGAAGGGAGGAAGGAAGGAAGGAAGGGAGGAAGGAAGGAAGGAAGGGAGGAAGGAAGGAAGGAAGGGAGGAAGGAAGGAAGGAAGGGAGGAAGGAAGGAAGGAAGGGAGGAAGGAAGGAAGGAAGGGAGGAAGGAAGGAAGGAAGGGAGGAAGGAAGGAAGGAAGGGAGGAAGGAAGGAAGGAAGGGAGGAAGGAAGGAAGGAAGGGAGGAAGGAAGGAAGGAAGGGAGGAAGGAAGGAAGGAAGGGAGGAAGGAAGGAAGGAAGGGAGGAAGGAAGGAAGGAAGGGAGGAAGGAAGGAAGGAAGGGAGGAAGGAAGGAAGGAAGGGAGGAAGGAAGGAAGGAAGGGAGGAAGGAAGGAAGGAAGGGAGGAAGGAAGGAAGGAAGGAAGAAAGGAAGGAAGGAAGAGAGGGAGGGAAGAAGCTGATCAGGAATATGCAAAGAAGAGGGCAACAACAAAATAAAGAGGGAGTTCTAAACACAGAAGAAAGGTAAAACTGAGATTAAAAGGAAGGAGAAGTACAGACACAAAGAGAAACTGGACACAGATGGCTACATCTGCCCTAGGCACATCACTGGGCTTTGCCAAGGCATCAGAATGAAGATCCAACTAAAATGAAAGGCAGAAGACTGGTGCCTTCAGCAGAGCACTGCTCCCTCCCTATGAGATCACTCAACACGCGCCTGACGCTGTCACTGACCCGGCATTGTCCCGGCAAAGTCATTCTCTAGGACACCCTGCAGAGGAACAGTGATTTGTAACACACTGGGGGGTGAAAGGAAAATGATGGGGCAGGGAAATATTGGGCCTCACAGTGGGAGGCATGAGCAACAACCAGACAACCCAAAGCATCCGACCTCAAAGAGCCGAGCACAGGGGACACTGGGTCTGCAGTTTTTGCTAGGTTTACGGAAAGGAATGTAAGCTTAATTTGTGGCAGTGGGAAGCCACTGGGGATTCAGGGAAATTAGTAAAAGGAGGTGTTGCTGCACTACTTTATAGGAACTTGACATGATGTTCAAATGCTGTCTGTTGGGAGCCTGGATTACTTTATTATTATTTTTAATAACTCCAGAGGGTTTTCTTTTGCAAAGGAACTCAAGCTGAGATGGTGGGTTTGTATGTTCACTATTCATTTGGAGGGAGAATTGTTTGATGGATGCTGAAGTTTATGTTTCTTTTGCAATGAGAATTGTTGGAATGTTTTGTGGCCCAGATCTGTGTTCTCATTTTCACCATGCAGTTATGTAAGACTCTGAAATACTAAAATAATGCTGGCTTTTTAAAGGAAAGAAATGGTTGCATGTGCTCCCAGTGTGATGGCCTGTGTGCGCTATCCAGTGAACAGCACAAGTCTCATCTGCAGGGTCCATTGTGATGGGTCTCTGATATCCATCAAGATTCTTTGTTCTACCACTGGGAAATGAGAAGGAATCTGTGTTTCAGAAGCACAAAGGATTACTGGATTTGTGTATGTGCTGTAGACTGTATAGATATGAGCTGACATCAAAGTGTGTATCTCTGATTGCTCTGATGTGTGTACTTTGGGGGAAAGAGAAACAGGACATTTCCAGCACTGAGAGGATCTGGAAATTTCTGCTGTTCACATGATTTCCTGTGTGTGCATCCATTGCATTTTTTAACCCAAGGATATTTCATTTTACAGAGGAATGGACATAATGTCATTTAAATTGAACTGAAATATTAGCTTGTCATCTAGTCCAAAGTACTTCCTAAAGCACAGCAAAACTGATTTCTTCATCTCTGACTATTGCCTGAGATGCAGTTCTCTAGTCAAGTTCTGATGTCCTGTTACGCTGATTCCATACTGTTCCTGGGCATCTTGACACACAGCTAAAGTACACTACATGAAAGTTTACCTTTTGCTTAAATTACCTTGCTACAGCCCAAGGTGATTTACTTCTGTTCCCTCTTCTTTGGCTAACAAATATAAATAATGCTTCATTTCTTTCTCTCAGTAGTAATAGAAGGTTGCAAAAACTGTTTCCGAATGTTCTGTGTTGTAATCATGGGCTGGGTATTAAAATAAAGACCAATAAACAATATAAGGTAAGAGATTAATACAAGTGTACTGCAAAAACTGGGAAATCAAGCAAGAGAGACTCAGGAATTCCAAATTAACTATTTTCCGTTTCTGTCCATCTTTGTATGTCAATTCAGAGTGATTCCATCAATTACAAAGAAATCTGGGGTGAAGATGTGCCAGGCTGAGAAACTGAATTGAAGTCTACACTGTTGTAAAAAATACAGAGATGGGGTTTTTTAAATGAAGCTTTTTTTCTTCAGTGAGTTTCTACCCACTGCAGTTGGTCTGCTGCTCAGTTAAGCTGAATGAGTGTAAGTACATCCATGTAACAGAGATGTACCAATCTACAGAAGGGATTTGGGAAATAATTTTATTAAATCTCTGGAGTTTGTCTGTGTAGAATGACCCTCTGTGTAAATGAAGCCCAGTGGCTCATAGTACATGGGAGGAAAATGTCCCAGGGTTCTCACATGCAGTATCCACCAAATACATCCCCAGGGAAAGCAGATACCATAGCAAAAATCAGCTCAAAGCTGATCAAAGCAAGAATAAGCTGCTGCGGCTCCAAGATTTTGCGAAGATACATCCAAACCCAAGACATCTATAATAATAAGGGGTTCTGCTTTTATGTTGCTTCCAGCCATGCTGTGACCATCCCCAAGATCCTTTGCCAACATGGCTGTGAGGAAATGCAATAGATAAGATTTCCTTTGCCCTTTTAAGAGAAAGTTTGAAAGCCCAGGGAGCTCTGCTGGAAGATAATGTGACACAAGCTGTCCGTGTTCTCCAAAAGATTAAGATTAATAATAGGCAGATGATTAATTCAAACAACGATAAAAAATTCCACTGGATTGTTACAAGATTTTATAAATTGGCTTTTCCTCCTTTCACAATCTAGAAAATCTGAACAGATCTATTCTCAGAAGCAATTAAGATCACAATCTGGTCCCTATCTTCAAGTTTCGTCAGTTTGATTTCCAAATCTTTTTGAACACAAATACTAGGAAGCCTGAAAGAGAAGCTGTTATATTGTAAATCAATCAGCTACCCTGTAAGACAGGAACTGAAGCCTCTGCTTTTATTAGTAGAAAGAACTGAGTCATTTGCCATGACTACATGCTTCTGGATATGCTTTACTGCTTCTGCAGTTCATTATAGAAAAAAACCACAAACCAGTGCACAGAGCCTTCCTTCAATTTCATATCACCATATCCTGGGAACTAGAGATGGACACAAACTGATTTTTGTGTCTGAACACCCTTCTGAAATCGATCTCCCTTTATATTTTGCTGCACACATGTTCCCGAGCCACAAGAGAAATGTGGGAGACAGGTTGTGACACAGACCCAAAGAGAGGCACAAATTGCATCGGAGATGTTGATTTCTTCCTTTCAGACAAATAGCTCCTTCTGAACCCTTTCGCAGCAATTCCTTATCTTTTCGGTGAACACTTAGAAGAGGGACATCACATTTGCCCAGAATATGGGTAGTTGTTCTCAGAAATTCATGAAAAATGGGAAGTAATTTAGGTCTCTCTCTGGAATGATAAGGGAAAGAACTGGAGAAAAAATTAACTGCCATGAAGAAGATTGCATGAGTCAGAGAGACCAACCATGGTTTGGTGAATACAGTGGGACCACACAGAGCTGTAATTTCAGAAAGGGTTGTACTTTGACTAGCAAGCCAGTAATGCTTTAGATTATTGTTCTATTACTGACTATTTTCTTTGTTTTAATACAACAATTACTACATTTTTCAACAGCTTCTTACAGTTGTATCATGGAAATTATTGCCTATAAATTATATAAATGTAGCTTATCATATTCTTAAAACATATAACTGAATCAGGCAACTCATTCACGCCTCCTGTTCCCACCTATCTATGGTATTTCTTGGATGCTGATGATCTTGGCAATTAAAAGCTATTTCTATACACATGATACATAGGAAACACAGAAGCATGTTCAAGTTGTGTCATCATAACCTTATCTGCTGAAGATGTTACTTAATGCTTTATTCCAAGAAGTTGTGCTTACAGGACTCAAGGTGAATCACTTGCCTGGAAATGGTCCTTCTTTTCTTAAAACGGGAATCTTGGTTTGGTGCACTCTGACGCTGAGATAGTTTGGCTGGAACTGTGAAATTTAGATTTGAATGCAAACCCCAACGACATTACAAGCTGTTGAAATCCCAAGGTTAGTAGACAGGCAGGATGACTTGAGCTCAAATTTCCTTAAACTGTGATTATGTTTGGACACAGGGAGAGTAACAGACTTGTGTAATAAGAGCAGGAGTTGTTGAAACAAATCTGGATTGAGCATGCCCCACTGGGCCTGCTACAACTGTACCTGCAGGAAGTGAGTAAGAGAAAATGATTTCCCTGACACGATGCTTGTTCCCATTCCCAATTTTGGACTGTTTTGGGCTGAGCTTTGCAGAGCAAAACAGATCAGTGACTGCCTAAGAGCACAGGTGTGAATCTTCAGAATTGGTCCTTGCACTCCCTGCCACTCTGGCAGAGACTGGAGAGCAGGCAGGCCAGGGGAGAAAAAGTAAAAGGCAATGTCCAGTGCTGTACCTGCCCTTCAGCTATCCCAGAGGCCTACTGAGATCACCAAGAACTCAAAAACTGTTCACTTCCTTTGGGAGCTGAAGCTGAGCCTCCATTTCTTAAGGAACAGGAAAGGCTGGGTATCTTTGCTGCCTCAAATGGAAGCTCACTGATGCTGATGATCTGTTCTGTGGCTATTGTTTGAGCCTTCAACAAATAATTTTCTCATCATAATCTAATGACCTTACTCGACCTAACACAGTGGTGCTGAAACTCATTTCCCATAGAATCTCACACCCAAACAGTATTGTTACAGGTCTCTGTGGAATTGCACTGAAATTATTTTTCCATGTAAAGGAACATTGTTCCTTCTCCCTGAAGACTTAAAACAATTTTCTTGTTATATCTCACATATTATAGTGCTGTTGGTGTCCATAGGCCACCTCTCTTCAGAACAGCTTTCCACAGAATTTCCCATTTAAAATGCCATAATCAATAACCTTAGTCTAGCACAATGTTGCTTCCCCTTAAAATTACACATTCAAACGGCATCACTTCTGTTCCCTCCAGACTTGTATTTACAATCCATTTCCCACCCTAATGACATTGCAAAGGAGATGTTTTAGTTGGTGTTACATTCATGTTGCAAGCAATTTACACTCCTATGACTAGGAATTGCCATTCTAGGCTTGTGCCCTTTATGAGTGCCAGTCCAAATGGGCAAAACACTGCCATTACAAAACAACATTCAAAATGATATGGGATGTAGCTTACACAATAGAGCTGCAACAACCTCACTGATAGTGCAGTAATGTCAGGCTGTTAACTCCAAATTATCTCATTTTTTGTCATGCTAGAATTCGCCCTCTTTTTAATGTTGTTATTCTTTCAGCTTTCTCAAATCCTCTCACTATGAAGCCTTTGGTCCTTCATTCTTCTCCCTCCTGTGCTGTTTACAACTGGTGCTTTCCTCTGACTACGGTTTTCCATTTCTCTGCTGGAATGTAATTTTAAAGACACTTGCTGATGGCCTTCTCATTTGCCTCTTTGGCCTCTTGCCTTTCAAAAGGAAGGCTCAAATTAACAGCCTATCCTATAGTACAATCAATTCTCACCTGTCAAAACTAATCACAGGGGTTAAAATTCAGGAACTCTCAGATTTGCTTGCATGCTTTCTGTTTGTTTCTTCCTCCTCTTCAATCTGCTGTTACCTGAGCCATTGAAGAGATTTAATTTCTAGACTTCCCTGTAAACTATGGCCTAGAAATCTTATTTTTATGAAAGTCAAATGACAGAAATCACATGAGTGGAGCGGCTGTGGCTTTAAGAACATTAAATATCTTGAAAAGTGCAGCAGAATAAAGCTGAAGTCCCTCATAGTGATTGGATTTGAATTCTATCTCAGTCATCTTGCAGGTGAGTTCTGCAGCATTTTGCTACCAGCAAAGCTGGTGTAGTGCTGACTTCCACACCTCCTCCAGCTGACTCTTGATAAACTAGCATTTTAGGAAGAAAAGAATCTTGTCAGAAAGCTCCTGAGGAGTCCCTTAATACTCAGCCTGCAGAACCAGACAGGTTACCTACTGTCCACCTTAATGGCTCTGAGTCATCTCATCTCCAAATGCTGCTCAACTCAGCATCATTAGGTGGTTGATTTCTCTCAGACATCACAGCTAGAGTGCAGCTCAGGTTTGGATTTTGATAAATGAAGGCAGGTCTTATTTTTAAAAGCAAGATAATCAGTGTAATACATCTGGTGGCGGAAGCACTCTTGCAGTCATTCAGAGACACGAGTCAAAGTTTTCCAAATCCAATAGAAGTTCTTTAGGTAACCTTTTGTTTCATCCTGACCTGTGCATTGAATGCAGCAGTTGGGACCTTTGATTTGCCCTTTCTTCCTTCAGGCATTCAATTTGTCTCTTGGCACAAAGTGCACCTCAGGCAATTCTAAAATATCACAGCACTGCAGTGAGCTCTTCAAGATGTACACGTGAATGCCTTGTCCCCTTCACTAAGATCCCAGTTCAGATAATGACCTTCCCAAAAACTCATGCTGATCACACACTTAGTAGAGAGAAATCCTAAAGATGATGTTATGCAGATGAACGTATTAGCTAAGAGTATCTGAAATTATTCTATGAGAAACCCTAGGGAGTATGAATTAACAGGAGAAGCAGAGCATGTGGAAAAACCCCTCTCAATGTCACTTTGTGCCGAGTATTCAAAACCACACACAAACTGCTTATAAACTTGGTAAGTGCTTCAAGGGGCACAATCACCATAAATCTGGGCTAGCACTCCAGTCTATTCAAAATGGTTTTTTAAAGTACTGCTCTGCTGATGATGTCTTTGTTTTATTTCATCTGGCTTAGGCCATTCTGGACTGGCTATATTTTTCTTTTGTTTACAGAGACTGTCTCAAAGCCATAAGTCTCTGAAAGTCATCGGGATTATTATTTCTGTGGAGACACAGCTCAGATGTGGACAGGCTGAGTATACAAGTGTAAGCTGCAAGTGATGCACGTGTGTCCCTCAGCAGCTACAGGACTCAGTTCTCACATTTGCTCTCCTGGAAAATTCTCCATGTTTAGACCCTGTTCCTCACTTATTAAAATTGGTTATGGGTTGTTCATATTTCTACCTTCACTTTCCACCTAGAAAGATGCATAAGTTATTTGTTCTTGAAGTAAGAAAAGCAAACCCCTCAAAGCCATCCAAAGCAGATACAAAACAAAACCAAACTAAACAAACAACTTACTTATGGAAGCTAAATACCACTCTCAAACTCTTCCCAGCGGCGTGTTTCCAGGTGGCATTATGCTGTGGCTACAGTTTGGGATCAAATCAGGCATGGACAGAACAGGACATAATACTGCACAGTGTCAAGTGTCCAACCCCAAATTCTGCAGCTGATGGCTTGGGGAGGATATTAGAAAGCATGAGAGTGGCAAGCCATATGTAGGGAATGAATCACAGTTTCAAAGTTGTTTATAGCAATTAAGAAAATGAAACATTAAAAGTGTCCCACAGGCTGTCCTCAAAAATCAGCTTAGAAAATGAAGATATAGTGTTTGTCTATTTTAAAATGAGAGTATGTATAGCCTTGACTGCCCCTAAATGTACTTAACTGTAGCATCTGTAAGATCTATGATTCAAGAGCTGAGTCTCTGAGTCACAGAGGTAGAACATTAGTGCTTTCTCGTTCTCCTTGTTAAGAGCTTATAAACAATTTTCTGATCTTCTTTATCAACAAGAATATTACTTTTTGGAAAATGAAGAAATGAATGAGGAAAGTTATATATATTAATTGCCCAAGTCCTTCTCCTGCTTGTGGATGAATGGTTTGGTTTAAATTCTAAATACTTTTTCTGATATCAAACACATAAAAATTGGATTGTAAAGGGGTCTCACCCACCAGCAGCTCGCTGACAGCTCATATGTCGTATCTTATGCCAATCAAATGGAGCAGCACTGGAGACGCAACACATATTTAAGAACACGTGGATGCTTCAGGACACAGACAAATGAAGACAAGAGGGCAGAGGTATCTTACAAATAGACAAATATGGTACAGAACAAATCCAATAAAAGCATGTGCTGTCTCTGCTACCCAAAGAGAACAAACATAGCACAGTTACTCAGTGCAGCAATAGGATCACAAGTATTTTAGAGGAGCTGGCACTGTCCATGCAATAGCCTGTGTACTGAGGCAGCAGAAGAAACAGGGTGAGGAAAATGAGGGATACATCTGAAGACGTCAGAGAGCAATTTGAACAGATACTTGGTGAAGCAAATGATTCCCAGGACTGATTGTCCCTCACTGGATGTGCTACCATTGTACTCTGGGAGAATAGAATTGGCCCTGAATGCTTTGCACCACTGAAAAGGAGATGTAATCTCCTCTAGCACGAAATGTAGCCTTTGGAGGTTTTTATCGACCAACTGTCAGCCAGCACAGCCAAATGGAAAAGGGACTAAAGAAGGGTCAGAAACCCTCCATTCTACCCACCTGTAAGGAGTGGCTGAAGATCAGTGAGTGAAAAGTCATTCCATGTATGATCTATGTGAGAGAAATCTTTTGAACAGGAACACATTTACAGAGGGACATTCTTGACTCATATTTAACCTATGATGTCCTGAAAACTACCGTGATTTTGTTTTTAACTACTATTTCTTTAGATTGAAATAATCATCATTGCTATGTGGTGAAAAAAAGCTGGATCAAATCTTTGAGACAGTACACTTAAAATGCAGGAGTCATGAACAAAATGTCAGGGCAGTACAACTCAGGGACAAAGATGGTGTTTGAAGTCAATATTTTGTTAAGATCACATGAAATGAGTAGGTAGAGACAACAAAGCCACCATTCCTAGGGTTTAAATCAGTTTAAAGCAATATTTACATGAAATCTTTCTGCCAACTGCTGGCAAACAGTGTTGAAAACAGACAGTTATTTAGGAAAATACTCATCTTACTGCCTGAAATCATTCTCCAGCACAAAGCCCCTGTTTTTCATGGCTACTATCTTAAAAAAAAAAAAAAAAAAAAAAAAAAAAAAAAAAAAAAAAGTAAAAAATTGCAGCTGCTCACAGGAAAAACCAGGAGGCATTCTATTCTGTATTGGCTAGTCATTACTATTGAAATCTTTTATCAGTCATAAACTGAACTGTAAAGAAGCGTTCTATCCCCTCTAAAGATTAATCTGAGCCATGAAATTAATTCCTGTACTTATTTCCACAAATTTTGAGCTGGTTAGATAAAAGTTTGTTTGATTTCAAATATTTACTGAAATAGTCCTAAATTTCAGATTTGAGTTTGAAA
This sequence comes from Dasyornis broadbenti, assembly GCA_013397935.1. Taxonomy (NCBI): domain Eukaryota; kingdom Metazoa; phylum Chordata; class Aves; order Passeriformes; family Dasyornithidae; genus Dasyornis; species Dasyornis broadbenti. The sequence continues at coordinate 2,014,206 of VZRN01005367.1, forward strand.
AGGAGTGTGAATTTTCCTTAAATCTGAAGAAAAAATTGACTTGAACCTACATTTATACCCAGAAATCAGTTGAGGGGGAAGGTCTCATTCTACAAGCCCCTTTACAAGACATAGCTGCATGTTAACAAAACACAGATCCTGACTCTGTGTTTCCTTGCAGTTGGTCTGTGAATTATATCTGAAAAACCAATCTCAGAACTCATCATCACCTACACATATACAAGCACACCCTCAAAATTAAGATAGGCTCAGCTTTCAATAACCTTTGCCCACAGATAGACTGTGTTCTTTTTCACTGCTGATATTCTCAACAACAGATTAGTGTTATTTAAGACTGGAGAGTGACATTTTCTGTTTCTGTACAAAACACTGCACAGGTAAGACCAGTGCCAGTTACCTCACCTCCCTATCATCTCTACTGATTTTGATCTCGATTGGATTGCTCTAATTGACTAATATATTCCTATAATCCTGGGAAAATGCGCTAACTGTGCCATCTATTCCATGTGTTTTACTACAGATTCTGTTGCCAACAATAAAACACACACAAACAGTGCCTTTACAGGTGCACTCAAAGTTCAGACTAGTCATGAATTACACCTATGAATGAGAATTAAGCAGAACATTCCTTTCTAAGCACTTAGAGGCTGGCAATCAAGGCTTCTAACGAAGATATTAAGCCTGAAGGATTTGGCACTAAAATGGAACTTCTTTCTGGGACAGAGATGATTTTACTGAAATATTTGATAATTGTACTTATTATAAGGGTTGGTAGAATCAATTATTACAAAGGTTGCTTGACACTTCCCATTCATTATAAAATCCTCTTTTCAATTGCTGCAAACATTGCCAACCTTTAGCTCGGCAGTCTGAAATTTTCCATGCTGAGTCTCTCTCTTAGGCTGATTTATTTACCTAAAGGAAAAGTTTAGCCCCAACAGTCTGCCTTTACCAGGAATGAAGCTGGATAAAAAATACATAATTTTGGCTGATCTAAAGAAAGAAACTGAACTGGAAATCCATGTACTTCAGAAAATATCCTAAAGGAGAAGAGAAAGTTTTTATCATTGAAGTGTCTTGTGCTGTTCCTGTGAAACTCAGAAACTGTGTTGCACAGACTTTAATCAATATTGGTTGAAGGGGAAAATATCTGCAAGACTAGGTAAAGGTTTGTGAAAACCCAGTATCTGTTTTCACTGCAGATCTCTGTTCCTCTGCAGCACCTACGTGGGAAAGGGGTGCGCGTGTGTGCCAGCCTACTTAAACCCCTAAACTGAGTTTGCAGAATTCAGGACTGTGTTGTTGGATCTGGTTTTCTTTTCCTTGCACACTGTCATTCCTATCCCATCCTGGCATTAAAAGGCAGGGGAAGATCCGCAACTGCCCTGTGTTTCTAATGACCACCTCTCTGCTGAGCCAGTAGCACTGAACGTGAAACTGTCCTAACACAAGAGGTAAAAAGTACAAGTAGGAAGGGAAAGGAAGTGAATGAAACTCTTTGGAGAGGCAAGAACTAGAAGATGGTCAAAAACTGAGTGCAGGGCTGCTCAGGATGAGTGTGGATGGAGGAAGGGGCACGAAGACAAAATAGCTGTTGGGACTGGAAGCCTGGCAATACACTGAGTGGGGCTTAAGGGCAGCTGGCAGAGATGGAAATGCAGGCTGTTTACACTGAGTCAGTTCAGCCTAGTGAGGATGGTGTCCTCCAGGTCCCACCAACGTTGATGAGGAAAGCACTTGTGCCACTAGACTGCTGGTAATGGTGACCAAGCTAAGCTCCTAATTTGAACTGCCTTCTGGAGAAACGTTTCTTATCAGGGAAATGAGCCTCCAGAGGGGAAAGTTAGATTGTAAACGAGAAGCTGTGACGAAGGCAAAGGGACGAGAAGGTTCATTGCAGGTTTCAGCTGGAGAGAGGGGTTTGAGAATTCATTCTGGAGTGGAGAAACTCAGTTTCTTCTCTTTCTGCTTATCAGCCCAGGCATCTCCTACAGATGTGTGAGTGCTGCTCCTGCAGGACTAGACTCCACTTTGCCCTCCGCCACAGTGTTTTTGTGTGTTGCAAAGTAAATGGATTAATCCATATTTCCACAGCTTGTCAGTCATCCTCTTTGGGATCCAATAGGAGACCCTAGAGTCTGATCTGAAAAACAGTTGAATATTCACAGAAAGAACTGAAATTGGTAGGAACGATCCTTTAAATATGTAAAATATTCTGCAGTGACATGAAGTCAGAGGGAAAAAAAAAAAAATCAAGTCCTGGACAATCAAAACCCTTTGGCAATGTTTTCTCTTCATCTTCATATCTCTATTTTCCATCTGTCCAAATAGAGGTGCAGTATCCCCACAATTCAATTAGGCATTGTGAAAATAGATTGTTTCATGTCTGTGAAGCATCCAGATACAATAACAATGACTGCTGAAGGAAAGCTCCCAAGGAAATTAAGAATTCTGTATTCAGAACAGGCTTTGAATAGTGTGCAGTAAATAAGCCATGGGGTACACACTGAACAATGAAGATAAAAGAAAATATTAAATAGCTGCTCATTAAGTGAGCAATATCCATCCTGCACTTTAAGCAGAGCAGAGATTTAATAGTATGTGAGCCTGTGATTAAAGACAATGCCCTAATGCATACGACACAAAGGCTCTAGTGAATTTGTAACAACAACTTAAACTCTTGCATTCCCCAAGTTTTGAGTGTTTGGCTAGGACATTTTTTGAGAATGCCAAATACTCTTAATTTAGCTCCACACAAAAAGGGATGTAGATCAGTAAATATTGGGGGGCGGGGGTGGGGTGAGTTCCAGAACTGACTCAACACAAAGTCCAAGGATGTCTGGATTCAGTTCATATTACAGAAGAAAGCTGACCACAGCTTTTTATTGGGATCCAGATGTCCTCAAATTTCAAGACCAAACAAGATGTGATTCTGATTTGGCATCCTCTGCACTGTGATTTGTCCTCCCTAAGATGGGAGAGTGTCTGTATGGACCTCTTCTTTATCTTGACCTTAGAAACGTTGCAGTACTAATCCTGACATTACATTTCTACTTATTCTCAGTAAGTATAGAGGGTTTTGTTTAGAAACATTGTTCCAAATGTGTAAGGTAGGTATAGGTCTTCCTAAGCAGCTTGGGTAATGCAGAACAACACATGCCTTTATCACTGTGAGATTACAAAGGGCAGGACAGAGGAGATACCACATCAAGCACACAGGGCATCCTAACAGGGTCAGGATGGAGCAGGAATGAATGCAGCCCTGTTGGAACCGGAAATCTCTGAAGCCTTCTAGGCATTCTCGTGTCACACCTCCTGGAGCTCTCTGGTCACACTGAAATGGTGGACAAGAGGAAACCCAGCAAAAAGCACTGGGAGCATCTGTGCCACAGCGAAAGGTACAGGAATATCATCAACATGTGTTCTGAGCTTTGTCTTGAGAAGCTAAGTGCCATAAACTGGCATCCAAGTGCCCACAGAGAATATTGGAAAAGCAGAGGCTCAAAGAGTAGAAAATCAGAGGGTGCAGGTAGAAGGTCTCATTTCCAGGGCAGACAAATGCTACAGCTGCACCTGCTACTTACAGCCTGCAGCACCACCTTGAAATTTGCTTCAGCCGTACCACGTGAAGCCACAGACAAACAAGAGACCATGTGCCATTTCACATTCAAAAGCATTTATATTTGTCCCGTCCTCCAGGCTGTTGGCTTCTGAACTTCCAGGTACACAAACAACAGAACCTGCACTCAGGTCATTGTGCACCTGGAGTTACTCAGAGGTAAGAAAGTGCTCATTTCAGACACAGAATCACACCATACAAGCTCCTGAAGGACTGCTTTTACAAAGTCTTTACTCTTAAAACTTAAACAAAATGTAAAGCAGCTGTAAAATTTTCTTTTATACAATAATTTATCCCAAACGTCTTGAAAAGAATCTGTCAACAAGAAAGATCAATTGGAACACTGTATAATAAAGAACTTTGTTTTATGGTGGCTGAAAGCATTTGCTTTTATCCAGTGTGAACTTGTCAACAGTCAGGAAATGATATGGATGTTTGCTCTCAAGTCCTGAAAGAGAGGTTAGAAGCTCTTGATCCACTTCTCTTGTTTTATTCACTATTACATAAAACCTTCATGATCTGTCCAGAAATGATAGAAACACAGTACATCAGAGGACAAAACTATTGACATAACTGAAAAAAACCCCAAACCAGCAAAATCAATTCTAATCTCTTCTTCGTGCCCCTGGATTGGCAGCCAGAATATTCAATATTCTAATGCTGACTACCGAATCCCATTTCCCATATGAGAACATGGGCAATACTGTTTTCTTATACCTGGAATGCCACATCTGCTTAAGACCTAATTCCTGCTCCAAGGAGGAAAATTTCTGTGTTTTCAAAACTACAGACAATTCACACTGGTCTCTGAAGCACGAGTAAGTAATAATCACATTATTTTTGTGCACAGGGATGTGAAGAACTCAGTTTTAACACAGCCCTGCACCCTGACCTGCTACTGCAGGTATCACAGCAAAGATGCCACTTCATCCTCATCATAGACACGTTTCCATTGGCACGTGGGATCTGAATCCTGTCTGCAGTCCCACGTCAACCAGCCAACACTTCTGCAGCACGTCTCAGTGTCTTCCCATCCTCAGCATCTGGCTGTGCAGTTGTACAGCAAATCCGTCAGAGCACGTGTTAAGTGCCCAAGTCCTGCTTTTGCTCCCAGTGTCCCGAGTGCAGCTCCCAAGGCTGCAGCGGCATCGGCACGGAGCTCACCGAGCTAACCTGGTACAACACCGGCATCTAGTGGAGGCCAGCCTGGAGCAACCAGCGCAGTGCCAAGGACCTGCACAGACGGGTGGGAAGTACTCACTCACCTCTAACTGAGGGTCAGCTTGCTTCTTCTCACTTATAAACTGCTGTGACTACCAAACAGGAATCCCTTGTTGTCCATTCCTTCTTGTTCTCATCCTTCCCGCAAACCCATTTTGAAATGGGTATTAGAAAGAATTACTGCTCCCTTAACTGGAAGGTTCTTCAAAGCAAGTGCTAAAGGTCTGTGATTCAACATGTTTGAGCACAAACATTCTCCATTGCTGGAATTAGTACATTATGAACAGGCAGTTACCAGGCTTTGCTGGGCAGAACAGTCGTGTTGAGACAAACTGCAGAAATAAAGCCTAATTTTGTGTGGAGATCATAAAAAAGTTTGGGTTGGAAGGGACCTTGAAGATCATCCAGTGCCACTCCCTGCCATGGGCAGGGACAACCTTCACTATCCCAGGTTGCTACAAGTCCTGTCCAACCTGGCCTTGGAAATTTCCAGGGATCGGGCAGCCACAGCATCTCTGGGCAGCCTGTGCCAGCATCTCACCACCCTCACAGGGAATAATTTCTTCCTAATATCTAATCTAAACGTACTCTGTCAGTTTGGAGCTATTCCCCCTTGCTGGGGACCCCAGAGGTGGAAGCTACACGGCAAGTGGGATCTCACCAGAGCAGAGCAGAGGGGCAGAATCACCTCCCTCAATCAGTGTGAGACCAGTAGAATATTTTAAAAGCAGGTCTGTCTTCTCCCCAGATGGCAAAAAGGAATATTAGCACCCACTTACAGGTGGTGAAATCTTGTTGCTTGGATCCCCCTCCAGCTTCTTTAAATTTGTTGTTTAACAACACATCCAAGTTTATCTCTGCACCTTTCCAATTTGAGTAGCCCACTTGAAAAATTTTGTAACACACCTTCAGCTTGCTCATTTTCCCCAACCTAACTGAACATAATAAAGAATTTGGTGCTTGCTACATTTGAGAGATTTGTGTGCAGGTGTTTCAGAGGAGCCAATATGAATTACAGAAGAAATGCATGTAAGAGCCCAGCAATGGCTCATCAGTTTGCTTAACCTGTGAGCAGAATGGTTCTGACTTCTTCCTTCTATGTAGCTATAGAGAACAGAGCTGTAGCTGGGTTTGTGCTAACCTACAAACGTCAGTATACAAACATTGTGACTCCTGGTAAAATTAACTGTTCAGAATTGTCCCAAGTGAAGAGAAAACTTCATTATAATATCCTCTATTTGAGTTACAAAGTTCCTTTTTCTCTAAATGCTTAATTTAGTTTTCAAATACCAGTTTTATTGCACTGATTCCTCAAGTCAGTTTAAAGCAGAGGATATCACAGAAGGAACATTACAAAAATACTGCTTGCTCTCAGAATTTAGGTTTCTCCTGTAGGTTTTACATAGCTTGTTTTAACAATGGAAGCTCAAGAGGATTTTGTGTTCTTCCCTCCCCTGCTTTTACCCCAGGGAATGCAGCATTGCTAATAAAACCCACAAAGATCAACCCTAAAAATAAATATCTGCTGTTGGTCTAGACGGCACTGGCTCTTGAAAGAATTTGATCTGGGTGGTAATTACATTTCACTTTTCGATCCATATATGAGTTCAGTTCTGGCAAGATATGTCAGACTTTTATGTTTCTATCCTCCCCTGATCCATCCATCAGCATTTACAATGCATTCATCATAGCAAAAATAGTGCTGGAGATTGAAGCCCTTTGTTCATTCACACAGCAAACAGCACAGAAAACAATAGTGGAAGCTTCTTCTTTACATTACCCTGCCATCATTCTTGCACCATGACCAGAGAGAACAAGTTTAAGGGTGAGAAAGCAACCCTTTTATTCATCAGCTTATGTTATAAATTTGCCCATTCTTAAGGTCTCTCAGGGAAGGCAGGCTGTACATAAAATATCTAATAAAAGATCTCATCTCCCTCTGAATGCTGAGCTTCCATTCCATCCCCACACCACTGGCTATTACATTACTGGTAAGCAGTGAACTGTGAGGTATCCATTTTGCAAGAGAATGCTTGTCTGATGATAACAACACCAAAATCTGGTGAGCACTCTGTTTAGACACAAGCAAGAGAAAGCAAACCTTTTACCATTCATCTCCTCTGCTACTCTAGACACTGTCTCTATGTTTACCTTCTGGCCTCGAAGAATCAGCAGAGCAGCTTATTTGGTGCTGAACAGATTTTTGTTCTTTCAGCTGATGGCTTTTAGAAAGATCTGTCCTCAAGCTCACAGATCTTGCTGCAAAAATAGGTGAACAATGACTAATCAAGCATAAGAGACTGGAAAAGTACTTTTATGATGACTGGATTCCCATTTGGAGCACCATGGTTCTCCTAAGCTCACTTTACTAGCTTCTAGTTCACTAGTTACCAGATGATAAGTGGTTTTTTGATATTTAAATAATTATTTTCCTTTTGTCATTGTTTCTGTAGCTATTTCCACCACTACTACTGTAAAAACAACTGAAAATGGGAAAAACCAATCTAAGTCTAAATGCCTGCCTTTGCCTCTCCACAAAACCAGATTCTTCTCTTTCATGGTAAAGATCTTCATTAATTTCACTTCAAGGAAAGAATTTAAAGGGAGGAATAGTATTACTCATTTGCCTGCTGTTCTTGGCAGGCAGTGACATGTACAGAGCAAAGCCACAGGTCCTGTTATTGCCTTCAAATTAAAGGAAAAGAGAGAGAGAAACAAAGGCATTGCTGTTTCACAGAAAGAGGAATGAGTAATGGATATTTTGTGGGTCACATTAACCTGTATGGACACTTCAGAGTAATTCTTTGAATCCTGAGGTCTTCAGGAGGTCACTTGCTTCTTAAACATCCATTTACAGTAAACTAAGAAAGCATATGGCTCTGGATAAAGTGAATCTCAATTCTCCTTCTACTTTCTCTTGAAAATTGTTTGTAATCATGTCAGGATCACTTGTCCAGTTTCAGGTTCAGTTGTGGGGCTTTATACCAATATCAGGCATTACAGATAAAAAACCACGTCTAAAGTTGTTTCATAAAGTGAAGAGAATGTTATCAGTCTTCAAGAAAGCATATCTTTGGGCAAAAGCTGAACTTGAGAATGTCCACTGTTTTCAGTGGAGATGTGACAATTCCTACCAATAATCCTTTACATTTACAATTTTGTTTTGATGCTCCTTGCTGAACTCAAGACAGACTGAAGACAAAAACATAGTGAGTGTGTTAGCATAGCACCTAACACAATGGAATCCCAGTCTCAGTTTGGGCTTTCAAGCACTACCAAAATATGCACAAGAATAATTAACAAAAAGTAATCATGTTTAGGGGCCTTCTGACTAGACCAGAATACCACGTCTGTCTAGATGAGAGGGTGACAGTCTACAGACCATATCTGACCTATGGGATGAATCTGTCCCAGTGCCAAATGATTTTGCACTATATGTTTGCTATTATGTTAGCCTGGAAACTGTTATAGTGCAAGAAAAGAAAAGGGCAAGGATATGCAACCAAACCTGCTTGTGACCGTAAAGCTGATCCTTGATATATTACAGGGTTTAGAAGCCCTCCAAGAGTGGCCAGAAACTCAACATTGTGTACCTAGGTAATCCTAATTCTGGTTCACAGTTCCTTCAATTTTACCTTAAGTAAATCACTGAATAGCCAGACAACTTTGCACAGCAAAATTGCTTATTGACAAAGCATTCAGGAGAGAGCTGGAAGGGAGATGTGAAGGTTGGTTAGTCAGCAGTCATTTGCTGCTGAAGCTGAGCAAGGGATCAGCTGAGCTGCTGAATCTCCAGGGGATCCAAGACTGCAGTGCATGAATATCCAGTCCCTCTGAAGGTTTGTGGTTGATTCAGGGGAGTCAGAATTCTATGTACAGAATTGATTGCAATTGCAAACTAGCCTTTCTCGAGAATTCAGCCCTAGACATGCTGAGGCAGGAGTGAGGGAGCTTAGGAAAGGCTGTGTGGCTATGAATACAATACAAGGAGGACTAATAATGCTATGAGGCACACCATTAGAGTCTGAAATCAAAAGTTTCCAAGAACCTGTAACATGTGAGAATGTAAGAACAATCACACTGAGCCAACTGACAGCTCCCTTTAGCCCAGTGCATTGTTTTCAGCATAGGGTAAAGAATATAAGAAACAAGGTGCGTGTATAGCGCAATTCTTCCCCAGGGACAGCCTCCTACTCTCTAGCAATCAACAGTTTATCACTGAGAGATCACACCAGAGTTATTGTGTTTAACAGTCACAAATGGACCAACCCTCTATAAATTATCCTAATCCCCTTTTTAACCTTCATTAACTTCTGACTTACACACCATCTCATGGCAGTTTCTAAATGTAACTAGGTACGGCACAAAAATGTGCTTTCCTGTCATCAGCTGTGAACACAAAACTGGTCAGTGCCATCTAGCTAGTGGCCAGAGCAATGCTCATTTCAGCACAAAATACTAGACTCCATTAACACCGTGGATAATATGATACCTTAGAATGCTTTTAAATAATAATGATTTAACATAGCTTTGAAAGGAAAAAAAAAAAAAGTATTTTCAAAAGCAGACCATGTTGGGTATCATCCAAAGTGCCTCCTCCAGCAATGCTCCCTACCCACTGTCTAGACCAACAATATTCAGATAAGAATCTGAATCCTGATCACTACACAGGAATCTTAGGCATGCAGATCATCACACATCTCTAGCCAGAATACCTCTCTCTGTGCGACATGCCACTGCTCTGAGACCAATGGGACAGCCTGCTGCAAAAAGTTATATTAAAATCCTGTAACAGATGGAGGGAAAAAGGCCTCCTTTGCCTTCTGCACACAATTGCCTCAGTCTCTCCCCACCAGAACTGTAATGTCTCAAAGACAGAAGCCAAAAGATGGCTGCACAAGCTGTGTTCACTTCTGCGGCTGCCTGCAGCAACCCAGTGAATAAACAACAGCCATTTCAGCTGAAGAATTAGGAAAACCATCTAAGTGCATTGCTCATTGGTGGCATTTCCAGGGGAGTGCAAAGTGTCACAGGACAAAACAAAGAAAAGCAGAACCTTCTTCAAGCAGATATTTCAGCATCTGCATAGCTCACAGGAGTATTTCACATTCAGCATCTGTCTTTGAAGGTGAAACTTCCTATATTGGTCACTGAGGGAACAATTACATGCAAATAAATTGACACCATTAACTCAACGGGGTCTGAAACATATGGGAACAAGTCAGTGGACTTTCTTCTTCCAGAAATAAGCTACTTCTATCATGGAAATAATCTTAATGTTTGCTGACACTGTAATTAAGAATTCAAGCAGTAGAAAAATATGAGGTTTGCTAAAACACAATAGATATCTTTTATCCATACAATATATGGCACCAAAATATGCAGTGTTCTGGGGAGGATAATTAATCAGTGTTCGTTTGCTGAAGTTCTTTTAATTGTCTATGATGGGCTGTGTTGTGGGGGACTACTGAGTTTTAACAGGGAACAAGATCAGGCACCATGGGGAATACTTACATGAATAAAGATTGCATGATCAAGATCTTTGATCTGGGAATTGCTATTCTGTAATCATCTGTAAAGCACCAGGAGTGCCCCTGGCACTGTATATATAATAATAAACTATTAACAATAAATCATGTAATTAAATCTTCACTTCGAACATTCTTTTCATAATTCTTGCCTCAGATTTAAGTTCCCACATCAGACATGTTAGGTCCTCATAATATTATTAAAGCTCCTACACTTCAGCTTTTAAAATTCCCCTAGGGATCTATTGTTTCTTTGCTTAATGTGTTTATGAGCCAAAGGCCCCATTAAATACAATAGGGAAACTCGCAGACCTTTAAAAACACTGCCACCAGAGACATTTCTCAGGAAACAGGACCATTTTTGTCATTCCATCGTGCAGCTATTGGAAAGGCTATTGATCAGAGAAGTTCTAAAAGAAAAACAAAAAAAAATATTCCACCTCCATGGATCATCAAGTCATTAAGGCCACAAAGGCAGAACTGCTGCACAGTTTTCTTTCCTTCATTACATCTGGTCATTCACACAATCCCATATAAAGAATATTTTCTCTTATGCTTGCTCTTTGTGTCTTGTTGCCTTTGTAGATGCTCTATGTAAGGAAAAGACCAAGCCCACTTGTATTTCCTTGGTCTGGAAGAGAAGGAGATGGGCAGATGCTTATGTTCCTCTAAACCCACACTATACATTGTCCTTTACAGATTTGAATGGAACATTTGATCTGAGACAGGATATGCTGCCAAAACCAGTGGAAATTTTGATGATCAATCATGGACTTTTAAAAGTAAATATTCATCTACCTTCAGTGGGACCTAAACATAGAGAGATCTACAGAGAGGAGGAGAGAAGGATGAAGCCACTATCAGTGTGCTGAAAAAGCCGGAGTTTACCAGAGACATACTTCATGGGCTGAACCCTTGTTAAAAATTACTTGACACTATAATCCAGTGTGTGTGTTCTGGTTTATTTTAGAGGGGTTATCTCCTCAGTTGCTTGCCTCATTTCTCTAAAAGGTAAAACTCATTCAGAATTTGTTTAAGTTTCTTTGGTGAAGCAAAGGATAAGCTGGGGTGCTGTGATTTATCAATGCAGCATCACAATTCAAAGCAGACACGGAGCTAAGTGGGAGTCCACGCTTGCGTAAAAATACACCCAAGGGATATGCAGGGCTCCTGTGTAACAGCCTAGGCCTAAAATGAAAAATGTCTGGCAATACCATGCCAGTGAAGACAGTTCATCTGTAGTTGAGTTGACAGTTTCTCAACATAAAAGAGCTTAGAATGAGGTTAGTGTGAGCCATGGGTGAAATGGAAATTCCTTTCACCTTGACTAATACATTTTAAGTGACTCCCACTTAGGGTCAGAAAATTACAAGTCCTATTTTGTTAAACAGTTAAAAACCCAAACATAATCTGTATTAGACTGGAAAGTTCTACATTCCAGTGATCATGAGGGATGGTGAACATAGCCTGTGGGCCAAACACAGCCCACGCAGAACTTCACACTGTTGAAGCTTTTATCTTCAGCACCCTGAGGTACAGCCCACAGAGACTACAGGATCCCAACATGCAGTGCTCCATCTTGCTCCAACCTAACACATTTCACATGCCAGGACCTGTATCTCACATGAGCTGCACTGTCACACCACAACTGAAGAGGCTCACAGCTCATGGTGCAAGCATTCAGGAGGTGGGGGCCTTCATCTGGACCTCAGGAGGATGAGACTGAGGTGCAAGTTCTGTTTACCCGTTTAGTTCTATTTAGCTGTGGTAACCAGCACGATTCCCATACGGCTGCTTCTTTCTCAGGAATTACTAATGGACAGTGAACATATTCACTCATCAGTTTGCTGATTCCTGATAAACTGCATTCTCATGTAATATATGTCCCATGCTAATATTTACAAGTCACTAAAAACCACAAACCAAGTATGTTTCCCTCTTGCATATCCCTCCTATCTCACCAAATTCATATAAGAATTGAGTACATGCTTGGTTGTGAAGATATCTGAAGGAATAATGTCATGCAAAAATTCACATAAACAAGGGAATTTTCATGGTAAATAATTTATATCTCATGACTCAGTGTTAAATAAGGTGGACTCATAAAGAAATGAAGCTTGGATAAAAGAAGTTGCAGCTGTATCTCTGTAATACCTTTACAGGACTTCATGGTATGACTGTAATGAAGAGATCTGGTATCATAATCTACTTTCCCAGATTGCCAGTGGAAAGTTATTACTATAATTAATACAGATATGGTATCATACTATTAAAAATGTTGCAGACAAGTTCTCCATACACCTGGGAAATGGCTACAAACAGGGTTTGCATTCCTAGAGTTTCAATCGAGCCAGCTGACTGCCTAGAGTAGCTCCAAAGCTACCAGTACAAGAACCCTTTAGAAGTAGCAGTTGTTCTCATGACATACAAGTTATTTAGCTGTGGTAACAGAATAAGAAAGGACTAGAATAAATTTGTAATTTCTCATTTCCAAATCTTGGACCAAATCTGAGGATCACATCTTGTTTCTTAGCTTAAGTATTCTATTCTGTCTTTTGAGTTACCTTTTGCTAACTTGAGCTTTACAGCAATCTGATCAATCATCAGCTCTCTCACTAGAGAAAGAGATTAGAGATTGAGTTATTCAGGGTTGATCTTTTTTTTTTTTTGTGCATTTTTTTTTTTTTAAGTCTCTCACTCAAAAATATATTTTAATCTTTTTAGTATTAAACCCACATGGAAACTGAAACTTACATTCTACTAACATTAATCACTTTTATTTGCTTTATGTATGTAGGAAATTAAATTTTATTCTGCAGGTTCAGTTAAATTCCTCCTCCAATGCCTTCAGTTTTGGAGGTTCCAGCTTTCTCCATGTTAGCAGTATAACAGTGGAAACAATGATCCATTTACTCATGGGCCAGGCTGCATTCCTGGGCTCTAGGGTTTAAGAGATGCTTTACAGAAGACAGGGGTACACCCTGTTTGCAGTTCTGCCATGGTCTCAGCATGCAACCTTGGACAAAATGTTTAATTGTAACATCCTTTCTTTTCTTCAGATGAAAGAAATTAGACAATAATTTATAGCCTCCTTTTAAAATGCTCTCAGATTTATGAATGAAGCAATCCTTTCCTTGCTACTGCATTCCTACAGTGGCTTTCTGTTGGATAACAAGGGTTAGAAGGGTGACTAATAAGCAATCTGAAAACAAAGGGAATCTAGTACTAGGACAGCATGACCTGCAGTAATTCTGCTGCTCCCAGACACACCAAGGATTAGCAGTCACCCTGCACAACTCCCTCGACCATCAGAATAGTAAAAAAAAGGGAAAAAGAAAAAAAGGTAAAGCCTCTTGTCCCAGGCTTATGGCTCAAAGGACAAAAACCAGCAAGTTCATTCCTAACTTATAGTCTTTATTTGGAGGAAACTCTGGGATGGAATCCTATGGAAATTAAGCCTTCCTTCTCTGGATGTTATTACTACATGCAGAACTTCCATTTTTCTCCAAAAATTCCTAGTCCTTAGAAGTAGAAACTGTCCTGATTAGTTTCTCACGTAACCATCCAGCCCATAAACGCCAGAGCCAGGCTGGAGGGAACAGTTATGCAACAGAGCCTGTGAAAGAGAAAAACTGCTCAAGGCCAATTGGCTGCTTACATCATATATTTTCATGCTCTGTTTACAACCTCTCTGTATAGGCATCCCACAATTCTGCTGTATAAGTTGTGGGTGAATCTCTCATGATAAAGTAAGAAAAAACAAACAACTTATTGAATGTTCACCTCAAATTTCAACTCAACAGTCTTTTAAGCATCACGTTTAAAAGCAGGGTTTCATTAATAGGCCGAGTATGATGAGAGGCAATATCTTCCATATAACTCCTGGGAATTATTCTTTGAGACCACAAATCACACCACATTTAGTTTTTCTGAACTCTCTGGTATATATTCCTTCTTGATCAAGAACTAGCAGATCTCTGTTGCAAGTGTGATGATGAGACTGTTTCTCTGTGTGACTTCTCTCTGTGCAGCTGAGCCAATTGAAGAACAGTGTTCCCCTGCTTTTCAGAGCTGTGTATCAAGGCTGGCACCAGAGTGAGATAGAGAAATGCCTGATGGGGAAACTTCATCCCAGCGATGTCAAGAGTCCTTCACAAGAATGAAACCTTTTACCCTGTTTGCAGGACAACAATACTAAAAGAAAATCCAGAGGAAAATAAAAATAATGGAAATTTAAAGTGAACTTCATATTCAGCACCTGAAATGCCACATATAAAATATTTCTCCCTAACTCATGAGACTGCACATGAGAAAGGGGGGGGGGGGAGGGAACAAACACCAAAACACTGTATCGATATCACAGTNGATATCACAGTGCCTCAAAAAAGCGAAAAAATAGGCGCCAACAGCTGGCTTTAGGATTGAGTACAGTGGACAGAGTTCTTGCATTACTCACAGGAGGTTGCAAACCTGGAAGCTACAAGCAAACAGCATTGCTGGGTTAAGTTGATTTTCAGGGAATGAATGCAGGGCAAGCCAGTTCTAAAGGCTTAACATTTAAACATGAGAATAGTCTCCATTATATTAGAAAATCTCCACTGAGATTAGTGCCTGTGCTTTATGGATAGGACCACTTTAATTCAGAAACAATCCTGAATATTTGCATTACACCCACAGGCAGCAATAATGATCAGAAGGTTTGGTATAAGAAAGTTGTTAAGAATTATGTTCAATTTAACTATAGTGACTCTTCCTGGGTTGCAGTGGAGCTTTGGATGTCTTGCCTTTTATAAGCAGCACATCAGTCAACAAGAATTTAGCTTGGAGGAAGGCATTACAAACGCAGAACAAATCAAATTAGCTCTCAGATGTTATCTGTTGATATCTCATTTCTTCCTCAGACTTCTAACCACTGGAACATAACATCTGGGCAGTTGAGGAAGGCAACTGTTTTACTAAAAAGTACTAAATATAGATGCTATAGAACAAATTACAACATGCTGCATTACCACACCACCTACAGCACAGGATGAACCAGGAACAGTTACCTGCTGTGAAAAACATAACTCAGTCTATCTAACATAAACAGCATAAAAAGCCAACTTAATCAGAGCAATTATGTGCTAAGGATGAGTGACAAAGCCATCCGTTGCAGCAGTTATTCAAAGAAATCAAGATTTGGAGCAGCATTTACTTGTTTCAAATTTTCCCTGCCACTGAAATTTGAAGGCTCCTGAAGAATTCAGTAATGCTTTCAATGATGAACAACCACAGGCTTTATACATAATATTCTACAAAAATTTAGAGCAGCACTCTTTCTTCTTTTTAACTGGAAATAGTTTGCTTACCTGAAAGTTCTTTGTGACGTTCATAGAATAGACCGGGGAAGGAATGATGTGAATTGCTTGGCCAAAGTTTTCCACAGCATTTCACCCTGATCAGCATGAAGTGACAAGCTTCACTGACACACACACTTGATGCCATGATGTACATCAAACTGGAGGTTTTACTGCCCAATAGCTTAGTGGATCCAAGAAAAGCAAATGAAAATTTACTGTAGTAGAAGTGCCACAACTGTGAGTTGTTAGGTAGCGATTAGTCTATGAATCACATAACAAACTGTGCTGTTGATAGCAAAGGCTTTTGCAGCCTCCCTTACCCACAAAGATGATAACTTTTCTGTG
The DNA here is from genome assembly GCA_013397935.1 of Dasyornis broadbenti. NCBI lineage: Eukaryota > Metazoa > Chordata > Aves > Passeriformes > Dasyornithidae > Dasyornis > Dasyornis broadbenti. Next base: position 2,030,258 of record VZRN01005367.1, read on the forward strand.
CCACAGCTGGGTACTGTGAGAAAGGAACAGGAGTAAGTCACCTGCAGCACTAAGGTTTCCTTTAGAGGCTAAAATTGATCCACTATTACAGTAGAGTTTAGGAAATTCAGGCTTTGCCTTGTCCAACGATGTAAAGCCCCTGGTGAAAGTTCCTTGCTGAAATCACTCAGAAACAGGCTAGAACACTACATCATGCACTGCAGAGAGCAACTGTGTACAGACATGGGCTTTGGGTGACATGAACCAACGCACTGTGACCCAAGAGCATCACGTTTAGCCAGCACAGGTGCATAAAACATAAGTCTTTATGAGAAAATTAATTAAACAACTGGTTCTAAAAATCTAGAACAATTTTCATAATTAAAACCAAAGAGACAGTCAGAAAAATGTGCCTACATTTGAATATCCTGATGTCTTCCATGTGCACCTTGAGGAAGCAAATCTCAGTGTTTACCATGTGCCACCCAGAGGAAAACTTTGCTGAAATGCCTCTTTGTGATCAGTCATTACCCAGTTCTTCCTAAGGTTTGTGCAGTGCTCTCTGCAACAGTCTGTCCACCCACCCAGACAGTGAGCACGGCTGTCTAGTCCCCTGCTGGTGCAGGCAGTCACATCATAAACAGATCAAATGCCATTGTACAACTAAATAGGCTTTTTGGACCAAGTTTTCAAAATTTGGGAGGGGGCCTTTCTTTCATTCAAACTAATTTGGGCAACAATGAAAAAATTCACTCATGAACAGGGTTTCTGACTACATCTTTTTCCGGCAGTGGTTCTTGTTTTCCGCTCCAACCCACATCATCTATTCTCTTCCTTCCACCCATTCTTCCCCCCAAAAAAGGCTGGCTTGGACACTGTGCTTCAATTTTATGTAGAACTTTCTATTTTTCTTTCCCATTCTTTTTGTTTAGCATATGAAAAGAGCTTCCTGTTTAGAAACATGGGAGTCCTACACCCTCAGTAATGATGTATTCAGCCCATCAATGATCTTGGCATGAATGCCTTAAACCTTAATAAGCCTGATGGGATTTTCTGTACCTGTCATCATCAGTTCAAAAAACAATGCACAGCATTTGTCATCTTGCACTGAATTAGGTCCCTTCCCAGTCCTATGGTTCTAGTAAGAAAAATCTAGTAATGTTTTCAAGTTTCCTTCTCTTAAGTATTTCAAATTATAGATTTCCCATGACATCTACAGAACAGAAACAGAAGTACTAAGAGAAGACAGTGCTGTTGCAGAACTCCCAACATGATCAATACTGTCCTGCTTTTACAGCCCTGAATCCCTGCAGCAGCCTGCCAACGCTCACACTGTTCAAGGCTTACTATAACTGTATTATCCAAATCCTGGGCTTGTCCTGTGCTAGGGAATAGGAATGAAACACATAATGTAATCCTTGTTCAACTTAAAAAAAAAAACCCAAACCAACAAAACACGTAATCCCAAACCCTACATGGCCTAGAACAACATTCTATCTTGTTCAAACGTGTAGGATGGATCAAAATCTTTCGGTATGGGTCCAAAAAAAGGTAGCAGCAGTGGTGACTTGGAAGAAACCGAAATATTTGTCTCTTCAGGAGTTAAAGGTACACAAACACCTAAGTGCAGGCTGTTCCCCTCTGCTGAATTTTAACTGCAGTGAAGTTCTCCAGTGGACAGCACTTGAAGCAGAGGGTGCAGCTTTGTGTATCACACACAACAAGTGCTGTTCTTCTCCAAGCAGGGCTCAGCAGCACAGTGGTCAACCACAGTTTATTCTATATGGTGCAATTCTTCAGCTAATTCTTCTCTGAGCAAAGCTGCCAGTCTGGAGCTCGTGCATCTTAACCTCTGACAAAGCAAAGCACATACACTGCTTCACTTTAACTCTTGTGGGGACTTGCTCTGTGCCCACATAAACATCAAAACATATTTTGATTTTTTCTTACGGATGAGCAGCAGAGTTAATTTAAAACTGTTGGCAAGTGCCATCCTAATTAAAAACAAATGACTAATTGTACAAGTACAGGGCCTGTTGATACAGGCTTACATACATCAGTCAAAGCCAACCAAGCCTGAATTTGAGGAAAAGCAGCACCATCTAGTGCCCTACAGGAGTCAGAGATGCAAAAATTAATTTCACAAGCCCACACAGAAATGTTAAGGTAGCCAACACTCACCAAGGCAGGACACCAGAGGTTTAAATCTATCAGCACTTCTGGTAAAGGGAATTACATAATAAAAGTCTTGTTTAAAAAGAGCTGTTGAGAGCAAGATGTTTTCAGGCAGACAGAAATTCTTTAAAGACAAACTGAGAAATTATTCTGCCACCTATAAAAAAGGTGCAGCCCAAAAGACAAAATTTACCAGAAGGCTACTACTGCATAACAAAGCTATGAGAAATAAAAAGCCAAGCTTCAAGAAATTCAGTAATATTAAAGTTCTAGCAGACTGAAAACACAAGACAATATGAAAAGGCATTGGAGAAAGCTTGAGAAAATATAAGAGGAAAACTAATATAAATTCTTTTTCAAATTCATTAGGAACAGAATCTTGACAAACAGGTAGTACAGCCAACTTATTATCAAAAAGTAGAAAGAACAGTAAGAAAAAGACCAGACTGCAAAAAACTTCTCAAATGTTTTGGGGTTTGGTTTGTTTGGGATTTTATTTGGCTTGAAGGGGGGGCATGTTTTTGGGGAGTTCATTTAGGGTGGTGTTCTTTTGTTATTTGTTTTGTTGGGGTTTTGCTTGTTTGGGAGGGGATGTTTGTTTGTTTTTTGTTGTTTTATAATCCACATTCATCAGGGAGAGGCTTAGACTGGATCCCCCTCCAGACAGCTAATTTCAAATTAGAAAATCAAGGATGTGACTGAACATTTCACTGACACAAAGAATAACAGATCTTTATAATTAGACAGTAAATACCCAATAAACCAATTAGACAATAACTGAGCTACCACCCACCATAATCTCTCACTTAAAACTTCAAAAGAAGGTGACAAACGAGACAATTTTTAATAGAGTTTTCCAGGGATTTTTGTAGGTGAACTATGTCAAGTGAACTGACCTGTTCCAACTGTGCTGATATGCTGTGATATAAAAATACTGCACATACAGACAAATGTGTTATACTGGCAAATGGCTCAAGTAAAGGGTATGTGGGACTCATATTAATTATCACTCTCAAAGTCTACAAGTTTTATTAACAGATGTGAATTCTAAAATTTATCAGGCAGAGCTTCCTGACTTACCAACACTTTGAGCATCATATCAGTCCTCCTATACAAAAATCATGATGTACAAAAAGGAATGAAGCAGCTTTCACAAGAAATGATTGGCAAACCTTGCTTTCATCACCACTGTCACAAGCTATGAACTAAGTTATGAAGATTTTTAACTGCAGGAGAAAAGTTAAAAAGCAGGAAACTGCTTTTGCTAACCCTACAGAGCTCCTAGGTAATTAAGTCACAAGTCAAGCTTTGTAGGAAGTGCAGAGCTACAGCTCTCATATAACTCTACAACGTAATTATAGCATAAGTGACTTTTTTCACACGAAGGAAAATAAATTACAAACAGGATGGACTTGAGAACGCACATATTAAAAAAGAGCTTTGTTCAGGTTCTAGTGTACCTTCACTGCAGATAACTTATGAACATCTGAAGGCATCCAGCAGAATTTAATGTATTCAAGAACAGGCTACAGACAGTGGGAAATAAATGCAGCAGGCAACTCAACAGCATGTGAGCAACAACCTCAGTCTCCACTTATAGCCTTGCAAAAAGTAACTCTGTTAGCAAAGCCACAATGAAAACATCTGAAAACGTTGCAATGAAGCCCATCTTCTTCAGACATCCTAAGTGGAAGATGCATATAAACACCATTTCCCTGCAATGAGGATACACATCACAAATTTGAACACAGAGCCATAAATTTCAGCACCATTGACTGATACAGTGTTGTCCCCCGAAACAGTAATCTGCAAGGCTTGGGTATCAGTAAGGACAGAAGCTAAAACAACACACTGAAGTTACTACTTTCTCTGACAGTGAGGCTGCGTACTATCATGTCATAAAGCACTATCTCTACAGAAAAACATACACCTTCAACACAGAAACATGATGAGTCAAATCTCAAAGATAACCCAAAATTTATTTAAAACAACAAAAGTAAGACTGTGCTTCTGCCAAGACAGAAAAAATTAAATGTTCTTTTACTGAATGTGACAACCAATTTACAGTAGTTTACATTACTTCTGAGAAAATCAGGTTGGATTTTACACTGCTTCAATTGACTACATGTACTTTCTGCAAGACAAACTGGTTCCCCTTCCCTCCCCTTTCCAAAAGGACAGACAAAAATATCCTATAAAAAAAACATACAGAATTTTGAGACATGATTTAAACATGAACCACTGTCCAAAAGTCTGGAACTTTCCAAGAAGGTTAAATCCTTTGTTGCTTCAACCAACCCTCAACGGGGGAGCTACAAGCACAACGCCATCCCCTCTGACAAAGAGCATTGGAATATTCCTTTTAGTAGACTGTGAAGAAGGAAAGAAAAGTTACATTTACAAAACATTCATATTCATTTCAACCATAAAAACACACCTGAAACAACACCAACAAACACACAATGTTCTGGCATGCTGAAGAGATCAATACAACTAACACCAAGTCTCTGGATATCCTGTGTACTTCCATAACAATTTATCCAAAACCTCTGTTAGAGCTTGGTTCAAAAAACAGTCAGCAATAAATTAGTTTAATAACGTAACACAGCGTAGTTTTTTAAAAAAAAAATCTATGAGGATAAATGAACTACTTTATTTAGTCCTTACTTTATAAATCTCTTCATAGGTTTCTTCATCAATCTCTATTGTAGTCACAGTTTCTTCCACATCACCCAAAATCATATTTAAGTGCTGATCATATGCCTGTAGGAATGAAGTTAGTTTATTATGTTTTCCAATTTCAAACATGAGCTTATTAAAATGAGAATTTTAGCAAGACTTTCAGACATAAAGTTTAGTCTGATTTTGACCAAAACCATGCAATATCAGTTCTAGTTGTAACTCAATATAAAAAACCAAACAAGAACCCTGCAGCAAGAAAAAAAGGCATGATATTTACAATTATGGAAAAACTCTTGCAGGAAATAGCTCTGAAGAATTCTGTGAGAGCACTTACAAGAACTCAGAGACAGACACACTTTGTTAACATTAAAACAGCTACACATTCTCTGCTGCCAGTCCAGCCTCCTGGAATTGATTGCCTGGAGCCAACTTAAAGGATATGAAAGCTGCTTCTCATACTGTGCTACAAAACCTTAAATACATGTTCCAAAAACCTTACGAAAGCATGTTGCAAGCTACATGTGTCCCTCATGGATCTCTCATCATCTTTGTGTTTCCAAAGGAGTTGAAGCCCAGTTAACATATGGAGCAACTAGTTCTCTTCCCCAGCAGAGCACCGCAGTCAGGGAGGATGACTGACTTAACAGAAAGCAGAACTCAGAGAACCCAGCTGAGCACCTATCCCTTCACATCTCCGAGGGTGTGCCTTCAGGCATACTTGTTTGATAATGATGACCTCAGTCTTGAAGAGGCCTCAGGGTACATCACACGAAGAGGTCTGCAGTGTTATTGCTTATTTCACAGACACAGAAATGGATGCCAAAAGCAGTGAAATTAGTTGTTTGGTACCATTCAGGAGACCAGAAAAACAAAATACATCTCTTGACTTTCTAGGGAAGCAGTTAATAGCAGATAACGTACTGAAAAAATTAGATTTTTCCACCAATCACATTACGCTTCTGGTAACTAAGATGTTTCTTAATATATTTTCTCTAACCACTTCCACACCTTCCACCATGAAATAGAATTACTCATGTTTTTAAACTAATTTTTTCAACAACCAGTGGAATATTACAGATAAACTTGTTTAACAGACTGTTGGAGATAAAGAAAGGCTGCCCAGTGCTTAGGTGAATGAGCATGACAATGTTCTGAAGGCTTTACTTACATGTAATCTGCCTCTAAGCTCTCTGTCATTCCTCATTTTGACATAGATTCGCTCATCTAGACTAAGTCTGATAAGATCGAGTGGCTCCTCTACAGTATTTGTTGTTTGTTGCTAAAAAACAAAACAAAAGCATTATTTGCACAGATGAAGCCTGTGAACTTTTCCATTCCTCAGTGTTTGTGAGACACAGAAAACAAAGGAATGAGAACACGGATGCAAATACTTTCAATCATTCCTTCACATCCCAGTGAACCTGAGTGCAGCTGATTTACTGATACCCACCAGTCCGAGCAAAGCAAGTCAAAAGATTTTAGTTTAGTCTGCAGTAAATAATTTCTTACACAGGGGCGTTGGAAGTAGTTGACCTTTAGGGCCCCTTCTAACACGAACCATTCTGTGACTCTGTGAAGTGTTTTTCTTACCAGCAGCCACTGTTTACACTGCAGCAGAGAGCCCACACTGGGTGAAGGCAGCACCACACCTGTGCCAGGGTGTAGGCTGGAACAGCCGAACCCACGCTGACACCGATGCCAGCACAGGGAGTTACCCGGGCACACACTGCCCCCTCCACACACACTCGCCTCTTCCGAGCCCTTGCTGGGCCACGCAGCAGCCAGGCCAAGCCTCGAGGCTGGCGGGAAAGCTCAACACATACCGGGTTGAGGGCCCTTTCTGTAAGAAAGGCGCACTTTGAAGATCGCAACTAAAAATAGGTGAAGACTTCCGTGCATACCCCACATCTCTTATATATATCCCATATCTCCATTCTAGCTACCCCCTTCCTTTAGAGCCAAGAGCATTACTCTCGGCAGCTTTTCCCTCCTTCCCTCCTCCGGCAATGCCCGGAGCCAGCGGGCCTGCAGCGAGCCCTGGCCGCGCCCCGATAGCGCCACAAGCTCCGAGGCCGAGCAGGGCTTTCACCTCACACGGAAAGCGCCCCCGGAGGGCTGCGCCCAGCGCAGCCTCCCCCTGAAGCCGCGGAAAGAGGCAGGAACCGCTCACCTGGTCTACCTCATCCGCCATCTTTCAAACCGCCTCCCGTGCCCGCTCGCGAGACTTTATGGCCCAGCCCCTTCCCCTTCCCCTTCCCCGCCCAAAGCCGGGCCAGGACCTGCCCGCGCCGGCAGCGCCATGGGCAGAAAGCGCAGGGCATGCTCTCGGCCCGCGGCCGCCAAAAAGAGGCGCTCCGGGGGGTTGCGGGAGGAAGAGGAGGAAGAGGAGGGTGAGTGCGGCAGGGAGGCCATGGCGGGCCGGGCGCTGCGCCACCGCCGCGGCTTGGGCCTCTCCAGGCCGCGGTGGCCGCGGGGTCGGGGGGCAGCGGAGCCAGCGCTCTCTTGGGAAGGGCTGCCACGCCGGGCCGGAGGAGGGCGCTTATCGGCAGCGTTATCGGCGGTGGTATCAGTGCCCCAGATCCCGAGCGTTAAACCCGTGTGTGACACGGGCCCCGCACGCAGTGTCAAGCACTGACAAAGGCTGAGCGAGCCCGTGAGGGGTTGTTTCACCTCGGCCGCGCTCTCCAGAGCAGCTTCACGTGTTGATAAGTTGTTGTGAATGGCAAGCACGACGCTTGGTTTTCTGCCGATCCCATCGGTAGGACTAAAGGAATCTTTAGGTACTTCTCGTGAGTTACCTAAGTATTTTCCTCAAACAAGTCTCACTGTTCAAGTCTTGCCTATTTATAAACAAACAATGACATGCTCAGCATTGTGAGCATTCTTCTGTAGCTGCCTCTAGTGAAGTCCATGGAGATGTTGTTTCAGATTGCCATGGAGATGAAACTCCATCTTCTAACATTAGTCTTCTTTTCTTTTGTCACATGCAGATGACTTCGAAGAGAAAAAGCCCAGTATAAAGAAGAACTCAAAAGCTCCAGCTAGAAAGAAGGAAGAAGATTGTGATACTAAAGTTTCCAACACAGCAAAAACTTCCAAGCCTTCAAAACAAAAAGAGGCAAAATCACAAATAAAAGAAAGTAAAAAGAATGCTAGAAATAAAGAGAATTTTATCAAAGAGGAAACGCGCAGGTAAATTTATTTCTCATTCCAGTCTGTAGGAGTTTTTTCTTCATCTTATGTCTTTCCGTGGTTTAATTGTCAAATGCTCAATCTGTTGTCACTGATGCAGAGGTCATGCTTCATTTATTTCCCTATTTTTAGTCTTTGATAAACAAGCACCTGCATTTCCTGATGCTGACACTGTTTTGATGGTTTTAACAGTGACTCACTGAAGCATCCTCAGAAGGAGATGAAGTTAAAGACAGAATCTCCTATTAAAAAAGAGATGGATGAAGACAATACTGGCGATGATGATGATGATGAAAGTGAAGATGAATGGGAGGATGTGGAAGGTAACAATTGCATATTTATTCATTTTAAGCACTTTTTAATAGCTTGTATATCACCATGATTCTTCAACAGCAGGTGACCAGCATCCCACAGTTATTTTAAATAGCACACACAGTGTTACAGAAGATCCAGCAGCTGGTGGTTACTGGGAATTCTCTGTTTAAAGTTTGTTTGAACACTTGGGAAGGAAAATGTAGGTTCTTATCCCATCATCAGTCCTCCCTGGGAATCTATTCCATGTTTACTTATAATTTAGTAATATTTTATTTTTCCAGAACTCCAGGAACCTGTCACAGCTAAGTTAGAAGAAGCTGCTGTTCTTCCATCAGTGGGGCTGCCAAGCAATCCTGTTGAGATAGAGATTGAAACCCCAGAGCAGGTGAAGAAAAGAGAGAGGAGGTAAGAACAAGGAGGTGGTGGAGGGCTGGTAAAGGCTGAAGTTAAAAATACCCTAAGTCTTGACTGTCATTGACTTGCTGTGTTCTGGGTGAAAGACCCCACTTGATGCAGACCATTGAGTTGGAATGATGCAGGGTTGTGGGATGAAGAATAGTTTACACACTGACAGTTTTATCAAAAATCTTCAGTGGAAGCTGGCAGGAATGGAGGAGGCTTTTCAGCTTCCTTGAAAGTCAAGTGTGTAACTTCACTGTGCTTTAGTATCTACACTTCCAATGAAGGGACAGTAGATCTCTGCAAGGAGAGCTGTGAGTGTTATTGCAAAATCTTAACAGCTTGGGTGGAATCCTTTGTGTGCCCATACATGAGGTGTGAATAGGTGGGTCAAATGAATGCCCTCAGCCTCTGGAGCATTATCCCAAGGAAGGCTGGCTTTAAATGGCAGCTGGAGACCTGAGGATATCTTGTGCTCTTAGACGGTGGGCACTGTCCCAGGCTACCCTTCATAACAGAGCAGCCAGAGTATCTATTGCCTCTTAAGGCTTCATCAAATAAGAGAAATCTGAATGGAATGCCAGCAGTAATCTAAAAGTCAGGTGATTCAGATAAGCTTAGTATTTAGGAGCTGTCCAAATCTCTCTATAGGAAAGTAGGTATGTGAAACTAGATAGAATTTAGGTCATCTGAGTATACCAAGCTCTCAGTAGTCAGGTACATGGAGTTCACAATCATACTCATCCTACAGGCCTGTTCACATACCAGTCACTAAACGTTTCATGAAGTGTGCATGAAAGATTCTCTGGGATGGATTCTCTTTGTGAACTGACCCAGTTCAGGAATCTAGAAAGGTGGGTCCACAGAAATCCCACAACATCCATTTCTTTTGTAATCTTCTGCAGAGAAAAAAGGCAAGCTGAGTTTGAGATGTACCTTCGGAGAATGATGAAACGATTCAGCAAGGAGGTTCGTGAGGACACACATAAGGTATTTGTCACAGAGAACCATGGCAGAGAAGAAATTGATCAAGATTGATTGATAAAGATGTCTGAACTGATTTGTAATCGAAAGAAACTAATTTTTATCAAATAACATGGGGCTATGGCTAGAGTGAAAATATAAAGAGGCTTGTAGTCCTGACAGATGCTCATTAGTTTCCCTCTAAACTGTGAGTTGGAAACACCAGTGCCTGCGTTAGTAAAGTTCTAACTCAAGGCATATATGAGTAGGATGTATATTTCTCCATTGAGGGATATCTTCTCATTCTGTCAGGTTTGAACTGCCAGTCATGTAGAGCAGGAGACACTGGCAATGACTTCAATGCTTTATTGTCTTCTGAAAACAGCACTGTGAATGCTTGGGAGGCTTCATTGTTGCCTGTCTCTCTTGAGCAGTGAAGTATTCCTTGTCTTTACCATGGACAGTAGTTCTAATGAAGTAAATCTCTTGAGAATTCATGAACTTTTCTCTCTCAGGTTCACCTCCTGTGTTTATTAGCGAACGGTTTCTATAGGAACAGGATCTGCAGCCAGCCAGATCTCCTCGCCATCGGTCTGTCCATCGTCCCCACCCGCTTCACCCAAGTGCCTGCAGGCCAAGTGGACCTTGTCTACCTTTCCAGTCTGGTGAAATGGTAAAACTCTCTTCTAATCATGCTGTCACATAGAATGTAGAGCCAGGGCTCAGGGAGAGGGATAATTAATTAACAATTTTCAGTGATTTTTTTCATTTTAAATACAAGGGTGAGAGGGGTTGTCCTTTTTACAGAAGGAGAGGGTGGACTGTGAAGTTTAAGAATACAGTCACAAACACTGGACAATACGCAGGTGTCTTGTATTTCAGGTTTGTTGGAACCTTCACTGTCAATGATGAGCTTTCCACTGAAAAAGGAGAGCCCCTTCAGTCAACCCTGGAGAGAAGGTTTGCCATCTATGCTGCACAGGATGATGAGGAGCTGGTTCATGTAAGAGACTGGGAGTGCAGGGTTGGTTGCCGCATTTGGATCCTGTTATCATTGCTGTGTCATACACAAAGTGGTGTGAGGGGTGGATTTGAAGAAAGCAGATTGGTGGCTTAAGTGATTCTGTGGCTTTTTATTTTCTTATATTTTTATCTGGAGACTGCCTGGGATTAAATTACTCAATTTAAACTGTTTTTCAGATATTTTTAATTATTCTGCGAGCATTGCAGCTGCTGTGTCGCCTTGTGCTGTCTTTCCAGCCTATTCCTCTCAAGGAGACAAAACCAAAGGTAGTTTTTGTTGTTTGTGTGGAATAAGGAATAGGTCACTGATTAAAAAAACTTTCTGGCTGTTGCAACTTGCAGTGAGTTGCTTACTGCATGAATCAGGGTTTTGTCTACAGTGCAGAAAATTCAAACCCTTAATTTTCAGTTTTCTTCTTTAGAAGGCCAGTCATTTTTGTGTGTCAGCAAAGATTTCTTAATGCTTCAGTGGCTTTAAATTTCTTTAAAACTTAGACAGCAACACTTGCTGCATGAGCACTCCTCTCTTCAGCCAATTGCCTGAAGTTTTCAAGTCCCTAAGACATGTGGATTGGCTGTGCCTGCCAACCTTTGGTCTGCACGAACCTTGGGCTGAATTCAGGTTTTTTTTTAACCATATTCTTAGCCATGGTGATTCAAGTGACCTGGCCTGTTTCTTTGCAGGGGAAGAGCTCATCCAAGACGCTGTCTCACAGCAGCACCTCTGAGGGGCAGGAGAGTTCTGCTACAACACCCAAAGCTGTGGTAAAAAAATGCCCCTACAAAAAAGCCAAGCAGGATGAGAAATCCTCAGAGAGCAAAGAAGACAACAAGGAGCCAAAGAAACCCAAAACTGCTGAGACTGAAAGGACACACAAGTCAAAGGCGACTAAAGGTAGCCAAGAACAGAAGGAATTAAGGAATGGGAGCAGTTTAGCAGAAAAAGATGTGCCAGTCAGGCCCAAGAACAGTCGCCGGAGATGTGTGGCCTCCAAAGTGTGTTACAAGGAAGAGAGTGGAAGTGATGAGGGCAGTGCTTCAGAGTTTGAGGTTTCAGAGGAGAGTGACCTCTCTGATGAGGATTTTGAAACTGTCCCTAAAAGGCGGAGGAGCTCGCTCGCTTCCCAGAAAGCAAAGGTGACATCTATAAAAAGCCCAAAAACTGAGACTTCAGAATCAAGGCTATCAAAAAATCCATGTGGAGCTGAGCCTAAGCCAGCAAAAAGTACAACTCCAGCCTCGCCTCAAGCACAGAGAAAGAGAAACAAAATAATTTCTAGTGATGAGGATGATGGACAGCAGGAGGTGAGGAAAGCAATGGGCGCAGACCAGTGGCTGGAGGTTTTCCTTGAGCCTGAGGACAAATGGGTTTGTGTAGACTGTGTTCATGGCAATGTGGGCCAGCCCCAGCTGTGCTTTGCACATGCCACGAAGCCACTTTTCTACGTTGTGGGATTTGACAATGATGGGAGTGTCAGGGATGTGACACAAAGATACGACCCAGCATGGATGACCTCAACAAGGAAGAGCCGTGTAGACCGCGAGTGGTGGGAAGAGACGCTGCAGCCCTATGGAAGTCCCTATGTGGAGAGAGACAAGAAGGAAGAAAATGAGGTAAATGGCAAAAGGTTGTTCAGGACATTTAGTACCAGGAGTCCAGTCTCTGGATTCTCATTCAGGCAAAAATCAACAAGAATCCTTCCATGAGGAAGGAGGTTTGTACTTGAACTTGAAATACCGAGATTAAACATATTTTAAAGGGAATACACAGTGATAAATTTAAATAATATTAAATGATGGAGATTGTTCAGAGAAATTTGCATAGCTAAAGTACTGCACAACTTGTGCTGGAAACTTACTAGTGAGGTTTGTGTACAGTTTAGCATTACACTTCTCAGAGAGTGTTTCAAATACATAGGTCAGGGTACATATCTAGGTACTTGCAGCAAGAATGTATTGGTCTGTTGACTCATCTGATTTGGTTTCTGGTGGGTTTTTTCTTTGCTCCATATTATAGTCATTCTTATTTTCTTAAAAAGGGTAGTGCAGGAGAGTTGTGAAGTGACTCTTCCCTGTATAATTCTTACAGTTTCAAGTGAAGCTTCAAGATCAGCCTCTACCAACAGCAATTGGAGAGTACAAAAACCATCCTCTCTATGCACTGAAGAGGCACCTCTTGAAATTCCAGGCCATCTATCCCGAGTCAGCTGCTATCCTGGGGTACTGCAGGGGAGAGGCTGTCTACTCCAGGTGAGTTGTGCACCTGTTGTCATCTGCATCTGTGATCTTTGTAGCAAATTGAGGAGCTAATTTGCATGATGGTATCAGCAACAGTCTCGGGCAACATGCATGAACAGGTGAGGCATTTAGATCCTCTGACAGCATTTGGGTATCACTAAGATACCGCTCTTCTGTTATTCCTAATATAATAGGAAGTCTCTTGTAGATCTGTTGTGGATCCCTTGAAAACTCTTACATTTGCTTCTTTCTGGCCTTTTTAGAGACTGCATACACACGCTGCACTCCAGGGACACTTGGCTGAAGCAAGCTCGAGTGGTGAGGGTTGGAGAAGTGCCTTACAAGGTAAGAGGGCAAATTTGACTTCTCCTGTGCAATCCACCTGCCCTCTAAAGCTCAAGCTCAGTTCTGTTTTGGCTTTTGTCTTCTCTCAGATGTAGATTTCACATTTGCTTGCACGGTTGGTGGTAGCTGCACTGTCCACCTTCTGTGCCTGTAGTTCCTACATGCTATCCAAAGCCCAGCTCTGTCTTTTTCCCACCCCAAGGGTATCCGGCAGAGCTGCTCCCTTTTCATGTTCTCCAAAAGCATCCCAGTGTTTTATGTGCACTGCTGGATCTACGCCTGTTGCATATGGGTGCTGTGGGTTGTTATTTATAGGCAATGGATATTGAAGCTAGGAAATAGCATTGCTGCTCTTCCAGAGCCTTCCCCTTAGGTGTCGTAGGAAAACCTGAAATTGCTTGACGCTTGTTGTGGTGTTACAGGCCTGGTTGTTGTATTTGCAGATGGTGAAAGGATTTTCCAACAGGGCGAGGAAGGCGCGCCTGGCAGAGCCAGCGAACCGGGACCGGGAGGACCTGGCCCTATTTGGCCGCTGGCAGACAGAGGAGTATCAGCCTCCCATAGCAGTGGATGGAAAGGTAGCTGGGAAGGCAGAGGACTGGTACTAAAGGAAGTGGTTTGTGTGGAGCTCTGGGCTTTATTTTTCCAGAAGTTGCATGTTTCAGAGGCAAGATCAGTCAGTAACATCTGGATTCAGGATTAAGAGTTCAGAGTTTAACTGTACCCAGGAGTAAATGGTTAAAACTGTACCGAGGCCTTTTTTCACAGGTACAAGTAGCAAGTGCTGGCAGTGCAGACTGCTGAAGTTACAATTTCGTTGATCTAATTTTCCTAGCCCTAGTTTACTTTGCTAATTCTCTGCATTACAGCCTGAGAAATAAAGCCTGGGCAGAGGACATAGGTAGGAGATAACCATGCAGCTAAAATCTAGGTTTGTACCTTGTCATGTGAATATTAATTGAATTCTGGAGTGGAATGTAGCAGGTCAGAAGGAGGGGAGAGTGCCTGAGTTGCAACAGGGATTTTCACCTCTCTCCAGAAAGCAGGATAGCAACATCTCTCTTTAATTTTGCTGTAACAGGTTCCTCGGAATGAATATGGAAACGTCTATCTCTTCCTGCCATCCATGTTACCTGTTGGCTGTGTGCAGCTGAAACTTCCAAACCTGAACAGAGTGGCAAGGAAGTTGAACATAGACTGTGCTCAGGCTGTCACTGGATTTGATTTTCACGGTGGCTACTCACACCCAGTGTATGTAAAAGCTGCTTTGTTGCACCTGTCAGATGTTGATGTCCTGCAATTGTGTATCTTGTGTTAAGGGGAGCATGTGATTGGTTACACACTTTGATCCTTTGAGACAGACAGTGCTGACAGTATTCAGTAGCTTTTGGAATTTGCTCCCTTTCTTTTTCCTTCTCATAGCTGACAGAGGATTGTGTTCTCCTTCCTAGTACCGATGGGTACGTGGTATGTGAGGAGTATAAAGAGGTCCTTGTTGCTGCCTGGGAGAATGAACAAGCAGAAATAGAAAAGAAGGAGAAGGAGGTGAGAATTATTTTTGCAGCTTCCTTATCGTTACATTTATTAAGCAAATTGAAACTGTGGGCAGTCAAATAGGACAGGCTATGTAAGTGACAGAGTATTTTTTGATGGCTGTTTAAAAATTTTCAAACTTTCCTTTTCCATGAGCATAAATACATTGAAACTCAGAGTAGTAAATTTTTTTCTTTCCAATAACAATCCCCCACAGAAACGTGAGAAAAGAGCTCTGGGGAATTGGAAGCTGCTGACAAAAGGACTTCTCATCAGAGAGAGACTGAAGCAACGCTACTCCATCAAGGTATCCTGCATTTCTATTAGTCATTTCTTTTTCTGGATGTTACTCTAACTGTAGAATAGAATTTCCAGAGAGCAGTTGCTCAAAAGTCTTCACCTAGTCAAAAAAGCTAAACCAGAAGTTCAGTGTGGTCATGTTCATCAAAGATTTGTTACTATTTAACAAGGGATGAATGTTTTTATTACTGTTTTCTGCTTTGATATATCCCCTTCCTAGATTTATTCCTCCAAGCCAAGCATGTAGCTAACAGGATGAGAGTGTGGCACTTTTTCATATAAGTTAGATGTTTCAGTTCTTAATTTTTTCCCCAAGGAGAAAGGTGAAAAGCCTGATCTTCTTGAAGCAGGTTAGTTTTATTCTTCCATTGTCAAAAATGTTTTGCTTGTGTTGAATGTTTGATGTTCAGAAATAGAAGCACTTCGGGTGAGAAGCCCAAACCAGAGCAACCAACTTCTGCAAGGTTACTCAGTGTCACTGTGACCAAAGACAAGCCCTTTTAGAAATGGGCCAGTTACGAGTGATTCCTGGAGTGACTTCCTGATTTTCACAACTCTTTTTCCAGACTGAGGCATCAGCACCTGAGACAGAGAAAGGAGATGGATTCTCTTCTGATGAAGAAGGAGCTCCGAGCTCTGAGAGCACAGTGGGGAACACGGCCATCTATTGGCCCCAAAATCGCCAGTTAGAGAAACAAGAAGAGAAAACAACCAGAAAGAGCAAGCGAGAAAAGAGAGGAGAAGCAGCTCAATTGTTCCCTTTTGAGAAATTGTGATAACAAGCTTTTCTTTGCTGTTTCCACATGCAAGAACAATACTCACGATAAAAGCATCCTTTGCCAGTTAGGGCCTTAGGTCTTGTGTGCACTTGTGTTTCTGAGCTGTCAGGGACCAACCTAGTTCAGTATCCAGTTTCCTTTGATACCACAGGTATCACTTAGACACCAATTAAGAGTCTTCCTTTTGTCCTTGCACTTGGGAAAAGTAGACATGGAGCTGCACCTTCTGAGATCGCTTTGCGTTGTTGGGGTTTTTGCTCTCTTTTGTATCACTCAGCACTAATTGTTGAGTTTCCTGAGGCCCTCTTGTCATTAGCAGTCTCTTTTCCCATTTTTCTCATTTTCATTTTACCCTGCTTGCTCAGAACTAAAGCATCCAGCTGTTTTTTACCTGTCTGCAGAGAGGTGGCCAAAGGAATGCTCAAAATGATCCATAGCTTAACCAAATCAGTGGTGAGGTAGAGTTCTGGCCTTTCTGTCTCAAGGGGATATACTTCCTCTAAGGTCTAAAAAAAACCCCCACAATCAGATTATGGAGGAATCAATATTTTCTAAAGAATACTTGCAGCTTGTGATGCAAATTTGGTTTTTCAGCTACCACCTTTACTTTCAGAAATCTCCTGCTTTGGAAGGGAGAAGCCCTGTCCTTATTAGAAACTTAAGGTTCAATAAGCCTTTTTAAGTAATTCAAATATATACATACTTGCTTCTGTTGCTTATCAAGATCCTGTTCTGGAGCAAAATATGTAAAACTGGCTGAATGTCACTGTTGGAAACAAAATTCACTAAACCCACAGAATTCTTGTTATCCAGTACCATAGCATTAAAAAACTGTTGAGAGAGGAATGTTAAATGTATATAAGCTTTTCCTGCACTTTTGTAGTAGAAATACTGATCTGTCTTTGGCAGTATTATGTATCTAAATTCCACTGACACAGTCTCTTCAAAAATAGAGGGGAAAACAATTTAGTCATTGCTGGACACTGTCACAGAGGAAGGATTGAAATGTAAGAAAATGGTTTTCATGTAATTATGTTCAGAAAAAAAATCTATTTTTGTACTGTATTTGTAGATCAAAATAAAGTTTGAAAAGAAGCATATGTTGTCTGTTTTCTGAATGCACAGGTAACCCCCAGACTCCTTAAAACTACAAGAGGCTGTAGCAGTCAGGTTGAACCATCATCTTTTTCAAATAATCTTAGGCAAGGAAGTGACTGTATTCAGTGGTCAGCAGTGGGGAGTAAAACCATGGCAGGCTGGCAGCAGCCTGGCATCACACTCCAGTACAAAGAGCAGAGAGCAGCTGTGCTGTTAGGGGGAACTCACTTCCCAAAACAGGGAAATATTTGCAGAACAACAAAACCCAACAATAGAAAAACCAGTTCATGTGGGAGCTACAAACTAATCCTCCACGCACCCTGACACTATTCCTGGATGTAAAACATGCAATACTTGAATTCAATAAACAAGCCTACAGATCAACCTTTTGTAAACTGTATTTTATTAAATATACAAAAGCTCAGCACTTCCATAGAAAATTGTATCTTCATGTCCAATAAGCAATGCTGGTTAGTGTTCTGCATCATGGGTAAAACAGCAATTCAAACCTGTTTCTCTCCCCTGTGGAGCACAATTCCTGACTGCTGGAGCATGAGTTGATGCTGGTGAGTAGCAGGAAGACTGCAGTACCAGAACCATGTACCAACTGCATGCACAGGGCCACCTCCTGTACCCTTTCACTCACTGCTGCTTTTGCCAGCAGGACCAAGAGACCAAATTCACAATGTTCAAATACCAAAAGAATGGAAGTAATAACTATTAAAGTAATTACGACTTCTCAAAACATTTTTGATTTCTAACTCAGATTCCTATTTGAGTACCATTTCTAGCAAAAATTTGCTTTTATGTATGTTCAAGTGAAGTTCCTTTGGTACAGAGAACACTCTTCTGAGAATCATAAATAGATTTCATAATTGAAGACATTATTTTTGTACTGAATTGTGTATACTTAAAAAAACCCCCAAATCACGGTAGTGTAGGGGGGGACCCATCTGGAAGCCAGACTGCAGCTTGGTGGAGAGACTTAAAACAGTACAAGAGTGTCTCTAACCTCAAGTACTGGTTACAGCAGAAGTATGTAAACATGAGCCATCACAACACTACAAGGCATTCCTCTAACATGATACAAACCTCACAATTTAGGTACTAAAATCTATGAAAACTAATCAGGCAAAAATGTTTCCATTACTTAATTTCATGGAATATGTTCATTGTCCTTACTAAATGAAATTCAAGAAAGGAACAGTATACATAACAAAAAACCCCAACTATTTTAAAGACTACATATTCAATTATAAAAGTCAATGTTGTTTCAAGGCAGTAGGTTTTATATTTACAGATGAATGACCTCTGAGTATCCCTGTAAGTGCAATTTGAAGTGAAATTTTTGAAATAGTTCTGCAATGTTATAGCCCAGGCTATCTTTTTGGATGCCTAACCAAGAAAAAGTTCAGACTTTTAAAACCTGGGCAAGGTCAATGTTTACTCATAAATTCACCCAACCTCAGAGCACTGCTAACCTGGCCACTCTTTACATCAGTGACTTTGAAAATCCTCAGTCCAAAAGCAGAAGGTTTACATGAGTATTGTGTGGAATTTACCTAAGCTGTGTTTTCCCTCTGAACACATATGCTACCAAACACATCAGCAAAAGGAGTGTTCCTGGCTGCAAACAAGAAAAGGTGGCAGAGGGAGGGTTTGTCAGAGACAGGTACACACACATATTTCCTAAGGATATGTAACCACGGTCCATGGGATGCAGCTGGCACTTTCTCCAAAACACACAAGGTGCTCCACCCAGCGAGGAATTGCCAGTTCTCAAATCACAGCGAATTACTAAGCAGAAAGAGGTATAAATCTGCTTGTTCACTAACTTACAATCAATACACACACTCCAAAATGTTTTTTCCCCCAAAGCTGGTGTCACTGACTTCCCACAAACAGCCTCCCGTAGGCCTATGGAAAATGTGTACCAATACCCACATTCAAGCCCCTTCCCCAGCTCTCAGTGCTCGCTGCTGAGCTGTGATTTGCTGTAAGCTTGCTGCAGGAACCAGGACAGAAATGCACTTGAGAAGGTTCTACGTAGGACTCAGCTCAAGATCTGACCACCTCCTTGTCACTGCTGCTTCTTGGGTGGAACATGGGACTTGGCCACCACGATGGGAACTATGGAGAGCAGCGCGAGGAGCAGGGCCCAGAGTGGGCGGTAGAAGAGCCAGCCCACGGAGATGGTCAGCAGTGACAGTGAGCTGGCCACACACAGGGCAAACGCCTTTAATCCAATGTTAACCAGGTCCCTCACAACAGGAAACCAGTCCACTGCAGAGAGAATTAAACATGGCATGAAGTAGCTGGCAAGATGATAGTTTAAAGGAAAGTCTGATTCACGCCTAGGGTCTGCACGCTAACGACTGCAATCAAAACACAGACTCAAACTATTTATCAAGAGCACTGGATACTCTGCATTTCAGCAAAGTATCCTCAAGGCATCTGATAATTAAGCAACAGCTAAACATAAGGCAATGCTATCCTCATCTCTTCAGACAGGAAGTAATCCAAAATGAAGTCTGAAGGTTTGTCCAAGGCTTGAGAAGCAGAGGAGACAGATAGCCCTGAAGCTATGGAACAAGTCTAGGGCAACCGATACAAGCTGCTAGCACAAAAATTCCTTTCTGGCAACAACAGATCTTAGAGCAGTATGTATATGGATAAATAAATCAGAAAAAAAAAGTTCACAGCTACAAAGTGAAATGATATCTTTGATGTCTGAAGTTTATACAAGCTTGAGGCATTGTCCTGCTTTTCTGTTGTTATTCCAGCGTTTTTCTATATTAAAAGGATAAACAAAAACTTTCCTTTGCTGTTTGTTTACAATAGTGTAGAACAACCAGACACAAAGTCTTATTTCTGTATAACTGATGATTAGGACCTGTTGGGGGGGGACCAGTTGTGTGTGGGTGCAGAAATTAATTGTATTGCAGCACCTTGAGTTAGATTTGAAAGAACCAGCCCAACACGTGCTTCAGCTTTTTGTTTTGGTAAGCACTGGGCTGGGATCTTCTGAGACTGGCAAGAAATATTTGTGTGGAATTTTTTAATGTTCACAAAGCAACCAGATGGTTTTGGGGTCCTGTTTACCTGCAGTTGCCTACAGTGATTTTTCAGCTCAAATCCAGTCTGAGTTCAAACCAGATTTCTCCTAGTCTCCAAATGAATTAACATTCTAGAGGTTACGATCTTATTTCTAGGTCATTCTACCTTGCTGTGAAAAACTTACCTAATGTGTAAAAGATTCGGGTCATCAGACTGATGCCCACAAACATCGAGAGCCAGCCTGCTGCACGGAGAGCCCATGTCTTCATGGTGTTACTCTGATGCTCCTTCTGAAACACCTCCTGAAAGCAAACACCACGACATGCAGCCTGTTTCTCGTTCTTTTTTCCAAGATCCTCTTAATTCCAGTATATTACGAGCCAGTCAGAGCCAAGAGCATGTTAGGAGCACAATTTCTCTTGAAGGAGATATATTGCAGCTCATTCTACAGGGTCTGTTTGTGTAGTATGGCAGTGCACTGCAATAGATTGAACAGTGCAGCACAGGGGAAAATGGCACTTTTCTTAATTAAAACAACCGAAAAAGCACCATTCAACACTACCCACAGGTAGAAAGCACACAGGATCTGCTGAAGTTGGATACACTCAACATTATCGTGGAAAACAAGACAATAATAAGTAACTGTAATAAAGAAGGATCTGACTTCATTGTGTTCAGAGGAAGAGAGAAAAGGCTAAAATATCCACTGATGGCTGAAGGAAAGGTGTGTGAAAGAGAGCAGGCTGGATGCATGGAAGAAAAGATAAAAGGTGTGCATTTCCTCAGGCAAAGCAAAGCATCACTTTGCAAGAATCATGAGTAAGATTTTTTCAGAATGAGTTGTGACCCTCTGGCTCAACTAAACAAAACTCATGGCTTCACATGAATATGGCTGGGACATTAGAAAGCACTAAATGGCAGGAGATGTGTAAGACTGATTGATTACTTGTACATACAAGTACTCAGTGAATTATTTACTTGTCACCAGTTAATCTTCAGTGAAATAAAATTCTGTCTAACGAAGATTCCGAGCTTACAGCAGAGGGTTGATTCTATTGCTACTCTTTGAAGTCAAAACAAAGCCTTTTTAACTGCTTTTGGTAGCCTCTGTAAACTCTTGACATCTGGGGTTTTTTTTACAGCAGGGCATGAAACAATCATTAATGGAAACAAACCTACTAAAAGGAGTAAATGAATCACCAAATTGCTGGAGCATGCAGGATTTATTGGAGCATAATGCTCTGCCTGAAGGTTCTTTCTCAGCCAGAATAGTAATAAACATTTCAAACGAGCCTAAACTCTTGTTATTAGGAGCTGAAGAGAGAATAACTCCTATGGTTTATTTAATTAAACCCTGATTTTAACTGTTTTTACATGTGACCTGTTCAAAAGCATGTGCTTGCATGCTAAGTGGGAAACAACCAAGGAGTAAATAAAAGCAAAATGAGAAGGCATAGAGACAGTCTTTAAAGCAAACACACAGAATATGCAGAAAGCTGGAAGCAAACACATGCTACAACCTGTTGTCCTAGAAGGAGAGAGAAAAGCCAATGTTTATATGAGTATCTCCCCCTCTAGAGCAGGTCTGAAGGAGCGTAAGGGCTTCCTCCTCTGCTGCTCCTGCACTGCCACCCCCAGTACTAACCCTTCACTAGTACAGTGTGGTATCTCACCTCCACAGAGAGATCCCCAGGGTACAGAATCTGCAGAACATCTCCAGACTTGGTGTGATATGGAACCAGCTGATCACCTCTCTGCCGAGCAATCACAGTCACCTTGGAAGACAGGGCAAAATATTTACTCGTTACAGAGTTGGGAACAGAGCTTGCAAAATACAGAAACAGCTGAAGACTCACCTTATCAGCAGAGCCCAAATGGGGATCATCTCCACTCAGACCTGCATAGAAGAAAGAGACACGAAGGTCTCCCACCTACAAACAAGAGAAAATTGGAAGTCAAGAAAGATTGTTTTACAAAGGGGAATCACAGGAAAGACAACTCAGCACAGGAATATCCTTTATTTATCAACACTTTTTCTGAACATTTATGTCAAGCAAGAAGATAGCCAGAATGATGTCCAAGCTTTACTTTTTTCAGGGCTAGCTGGCAGCTGAAACAGGAGAGCTCAAATGCTGTTTTGTAATACCCCCTCTGATTAAGCTGCAGGAGCACATGATATGCTTTGTTCATCCCTTGTCATTTCATCTTTTGGCAGAGCAGGGCAGGCAGCACAATCTGACAACAAGCTGTTTGATTGCACTCCTCCATACAACAAGGCAGAGGTACAACCCATCTCCCAGGACCATCCCTTTCCATTAAAAGCATAGCAGACTAGAGAAAACAGAGAACAAAGAAGCGGGATTGGAAGTTTTCTGCAAGAGGAGCACTCATTCCGAAGGGCTGCACTAAGGGAGTCATCCTATGTGATGGTCTGCACTCCATTTTCTATACATTTAAATAGAAATGGGACATGCCCCAATTCCTTTTTACACACACACACACGTAATCACTGATTTAGTTTCTCTTTCCCATCTTACTTCTGGACGCCTGGGGTTGTCGCTGTGATAAAAGTAATCTCCTCCTCGGGTTACATCAGCATGGGGGTCCTCCAGGTGTGACAAGCTCAACTGCTTGAAATCATCAATTTTATCCACGAGACCTAAGCAGAACAAAGCATCAAGCTGAGGCCCAATGTCTAACCTGGAACAGCCAATTTGCTGGCTGGCTTCCTGGTTATCACTGGACATGACAGCTCTTGTGGAAAGAACTAAAGTCCACTGCTGATGCAACACCAGACACAAAGCCAGTAAAAAACAATCCTTACCCTTGGAAAGAACAAAGCTGCCAACCTGGACATTAGGAGAAACAGCAGTGAAAGACTCCACAGCCATGGCACTGAGGAACACAGAGAATCCCTGATTAGTCCCAGAATTATGATTTACACTATGTAACATACAGCACAGAAACCATACCATGGCAAACATCAGGAGAAAGAGTTAAATGACTGTCATGATGTGAAAACAAATCCATCCAGAAACTCTGTCCAGACTGCATACTGTTGGAGCCATTAAAATACATTAAGACAAGGCATGACTGCTCTGAACTGCTCTAATTTCTTTATGCCTTCGTTCTCTCAAATACCAACAGAACAACAGTTTCCATCTACTGCACTGTGTTATGAAATTAGTAATTCAGCTTTCATCTTTGATCAGATCCAGTGACAGAATTCAGAGGGACTGTGCTAGATGGTACCTTACCTCGGGTTTTTGTGTCCAATTTCTCGATCAAAGTTTCTGCTGTTCACAACTTCCGATTTCCACTCTGTATCTAAACAGAATGATACGAAGGTTAAGGAAAAGACGCTCAGATCTTAGTTACTGAAGACACTGTCCCTCATTCCTGTTGTTCCCAATCTTTTCCCCAGTCCTGCTGATGGGAGAAGAAGCAAGAAGCTGTGTGGGTCCATGGCTGGCAGCCAAGGCTAACCCACCACAGATAATATACTACATAGACATTAACTGGAAAGAATCCATCAATCTTGAGATGACAGCTGTTTTTTTAAATGGCATTTCTTTTTTTCCCTGTCACTGTAAGTCTGTCACAACCACCAGCTTTGCCCCTTATGTACTTCCATGCTACACTGAGCTGAGTAATTTTACATGATCACACCCAGAAACTGCTGCACGCCCACGTTGCACATCCATGTGCTTTAATCTGAGATAAATGAAGCACAGACATCAATCTCCAAATACATGATGACTCAGAGTACTTTTCTGCCACTGGGTAGATCAGAATAATGCATCCAGTTCTGCTCCTGCCAAACAAGCACTTGGCAAAAGTCACAGTGCACATCAGAAGGTGCTGGTGGTTTTCCCTGGCTGGTATCATTATCTAAACAGGCTCTCAACAGGCTTCCTTACAGGCTGGAGCTACACTGCTCTTTCCTGTCTATTCTCTTGTGCTCACAGCTGACATATTCCCAAGTACTCCATGTCTGAAGTGCAATCTCAGGTGTAGCTTTTAGGGGTTTCAAAACAAGACTCAGATTTTCTGTAGCACTTGCCTACTGACAGCACATGTCCCATATGACATGAAACCTAATCCAAGAGAGGTTCTGTCATTTGTTTAGGAAAAAGAGTTTTTGATTATTTTTTCACATTCCTTTCCTTTCTTTAGCAAGAAGAAAATACAGGTTTCACACCAAAAATCAAAATACACACACACATAAAAGTCCAAAGTCACATGCATAAAAAAGGGACTTTCTGTTGATCAACTTACTGTATGAATATTTTGTCTCTTTCTTAATCTCACCACCCTCTTCATATTCCCTGCAGAGTAAAGGGACTGGGATGAGAACCAAAACAGTGCACACACACCCCTGCTTAGGGCAGAATACACTTTACCAGTGAAATGCAGTCAGATCACTGGCAACATAAGCTTATCTTTAAACATAACCTAACTCTTCTCTGAACTACCTGTTCTGAAGACAGAGATTCTCTGTACAAGGAGAAAGCTATACACAAATGCTCAACAGCCACAACACTTTTATTCACATTTCCAACACGGAGGTGTTGATTAGATTGATGAGGAACAAGCAGAATTATATACAATGAGACAAGCTGGCCCAAATCAAGTCTTTAACAGATGCTTCACAACCTCTGACTCTTTTTTTTTTTTTTTATATGACATGAAGGATATTTGGAACATAAATTCTGGGCAGTCACACCTACATAACAGCTAATAACATTCCTACTACCATCAGTGGAATTATTAGCAATAGCAGAACATTTCCCCTACTTGCGCTGCAACTATTAGCAGAGCAGTTAACATCTCCCAGGGAAATGAAAGTGATTCTCTAAAAGAAAAAAAAAAAAAATCCAAGAGCTCTAGAATTCTTTTGCTATAACGTTTTTTTTATTTTTTTTCCCCTTGGGTATAGGCAGAGAAAAAAAAGGTTGTGACAGGATCCTGTTAACACAACAGCTTCATAAACAACTTTTAAAGATTACTTTCACTTACTTGGAATCTTCATATTCTACCCACTGGTACATTTCCACATTACGCTTAAGTTTGACTGCCTGGATGGAGAGCCCATAGCTGGGGTCAAACAAAGGCTGTGCAAAAATGAAAGAAAATACTTCTTTGATTATTTTTTCACATTCCTTTCCTTTCTTCAGTCTAAATGCTTTACCTCACAAACTCAAACACTGTACTTTTATTACCAAACCCATTGACATACCTCACTCTATAGAGTCAGCATTATCTTACACACTGGTGAACACAGTACAAACACCATGAAAGACAAAAAGGAATGTCTCTTTATTTTACTGGCAAATCTGACCTGAAGAATTATCATCCAAAGTTATTGTCACAGTGAAGAATGAAACCAGAACTGCTGACTATGGGTTTACAGGTTTCAGTGTTTAAACCAGGAGATTCTGTTTTGCTGGAAGGTGCTGGGTTACCTTCTGCAATGTGGGTGGACCACGGAAAATGTCAACACTACTGGAAAGTCAGAACTTGCAGAGCTCCTGTGCTGCAAGAGCCTGAAGACTTTACTGTATCATGAACATGCAACAGGTTCCCTACACAAATAGCAACTGAAATTATCCATGAAAGGCAGTGTGAGGGTAAACACAGCTAGAGCTGGCATATAGCTTGGGAGAAGGGAGTCCAAGGCCATTCAGCATCTCCCTGATTCCAGACCAAGAACCAAAGCTTGAGTGGTAGCTGGCAGTGCTGAAGAGGAGGAGAAAAGCCGCATGTCTTCTCCTGGATATCAAACAAAACTTAATTGGCAAAGACTCTTCCTTCCCTCCAAGCTTGAAATACTCATATCTTCAAGGTGCTATTTTATTTACCTTAGATGTACTCAGAGCACCAGCCAAGTGCACCAGTCTCCCCTCATTCTCCTGGGAGATACTGTGGATGCTGAATAGAGGGACCACAAGAGAAAGCCCCTCATCAAGAGACTTGGCTGTCCTTAAAGCTCTTCCCTGCAATGCAGAAAACAGAACTTAAGTCGTGGAGAATCAATGACACTGCAGTATTTTCTGAACAAGGGTAGCAGACAAGTGAACTGATGACCACAAGGAATGTTTGTATATTCAGCTCAAGGCATATTTTTCAAACACTTTTGTACTTCTCTACTCTCTGTGTCTGACCCAGTTTGGGGCAGGACTTCTTAGCCAGGCAGCAGGACCATATTAACATTGACTGAGCTTCTCAAAGAGACCCAAATTATTCCTACAAGGGTCCAAAGTTATTGCTCTTTACCTCTTACCTTGTTCATCGTTCCTGATTAATTGCAAAATTTATATAAACTATGGTTCATTTTCCACACACCTATGTTGACTCCTTAGCAGAAGTTTTCCCTGCCTTACCATCATATCCTAGTGTGCTTTTTTCCTGCAAAGTCATCAAAATTGGGAGTAGTTATTTTTTCTTTTTTAAGTGAAAATTCACAGAATTCTGCTCCCCACTCAAAATTGCCAAAACAAGTATGTTTTCAATGGTATGGTGTTAGGATTCCTGGCTTACGTTTTTCTTTTTTTAATCTAAAACCAAGACATAAAATAATAATAAAAGAGAAAAAATGAATAAATAACACCCCCAATTTTGCAACATGGGGTATGAATTCCTTTAACGTAATTATAACAACACTAGAAATGAGGGTCTTTTGTTATCTCAAGAAAAAAGAAAAGGCTGGAACATGGCTGGCTCAGGCAACCCTCTTACCACAGACTGTTTCTGCATCACTTTACAAGTTTTGGACCTTATCTCTCATCTCTTATCTTACACACTGCTACTGTCTCTACTACACCCAGTTCTACAGAAATACTACCTGTGGCCCTGTTATCACTTTTCTGTTACATCCCAAGCATAAGCACCAGGTCCCCAGACAAAACCTCCTCTTCTCATGGATGAGGTAACAAAGCTGTGTACAAACACTGACAGTACTGCACTTACTTCATTGGTAAAAAGAAGGTAGAAAGCCAGAAGGAATGACACAAGTCCCATCAACATGCCTCCAGAAGTCTCACTGAGCCGCTCCAGGAACCCTGGTTTGGGCTCACTTGTGATTTTAACATGCTCTTTTCTGCTGCCTGTGTCAGCAAACTGGTGGAAATAAATAAAAAATGCAATATTGGTGTGAAAGGGGAAAGCATTCAGTTTCAAAACAAGTCTTTTAGCTTTGTTAGTATTGCTGCTCTACAGAGCAGAACTTCTTGCCTTGGACCAAAACTTTCGCACACCTACTAAGTGCCTCATCACTCTTTTGATACCAGAAACACAGTCAATAAATAAAACTCCAGTCTGATAGGAAAAAAACCCAATTTATATTACAGTGATTCTACATGTTCAAGCTTTCTTCGGTCTGTCTCCAGGTTCAGTATTTGGTGTACACACCCTGCATTCAGGCCATGATAAACTGAGTAATAGCCCTGAATTCCTGACCAGCTAAAACATCGCTATAAATAACAAATTATGATTCACCTCACCATAAGTGAAAAGAGTGCCTGCACACGCTAAAATAATTATATCCACGGTAACAATAACTTAAAACAAGGCACTGACACAGGACAAACATGAGAACCCAGGAGTTTATCTGTGCGTACGCGGGCTGTGGGGAATTACCAACTTCAGCACACGCACACAGCCAAGGTAGGGCATGGCGCTTCTCTAGCTCATCCGGAGATGCCCGGCGGGCTGTGACCAGCACAGGGCCCTGGCCACAGCCCGGGCACTTCGGGGGCGAACGGGCCGACCCGGCAGGGCCGGAGCGAGCAGCACTTACGTTCCTCGACATCCTGAGCCTCTCACTCCCGCTGGGAAGCACCACTCAAAGGCCGCCAGCGACACGCACCGCCAGCCGCGCCCTCCTCCCCCTCAGGGCTCTCCCACCCCCGAGCCCCTCCCCGCCCGCAGCGGCGCACGCCGGGACGCGTAGT
The DNA here is from genome assembly GCA_013397935.1 of Dasyornis broadbenti. Classification (NCBI taxonomy): domain Eukaryota; kingdom Metazoa; phylum Chordata; class Aves; order Passeriformes; family Dasyornithidae; genus Dasyornis; species Dasyornis broadbenti. Next base: position 2,058,288 of record VZRN01005367.1, read on the forward strand.
TCCCGCCGCGGCTGGGAGGCCCTGCCTTCCTCCTGCCCTTCCTGCCTCGCTCTCTCTCCCCCCTGCGGCCGGGCGCTGGGCAGGCGGGAGCTGTAGTGCGGCGGGGCCGGGCCTGGCGGAGCCCCGCGGCCGGCAGGAGGTGCGTCAGCGGCGGCCGGCGGGCCGGGAAGGCGCTTCCGGAGGCGGGAGGTCGCG
>VZRN01005367.1:2058524-2159195 GCA_013397935.1 Dasyornis broadbenti
GGCGGGGCCCGTGTGCGGCGCGCTGCGGGGGAAGGCACCGGCCGGCTCCGCCATGTCCTACTGCAGGCAGGAAGGTGCGCCCTGGTGTCCTCCCAATGTCACCCAGCCGGGCGGGCTCGCCGTGAGGCGGCCGGGGGTGGGAGCGCCGCGGGGTGACCGGCGCAGCGGGAGGGGAGAAGAGGAGCGGCGTGTGGGGGGGCAGCGCTGCCTCGCCTCCCGCCGCCGACCTTTCTCCTCACGGAGGGCGGGAAGGGCGGCGGGGCCATGAGGCGGCAGCGCGGCCCCGCAGCGGGACCGGAGCGGGCCGGGTGTGCCCGCAGGGACCGTGTGTGGCTGCGGAGCGGCTGAGGCGTGTGGGCAGGGCAGCGCCCGGCCGCGGAACGGCTCCTGCCCGCAGGGATTACATTTATCCCTGCCTGGCTTAATGGCCAGAGATGTTGGATTTTACCTTTTTAAGGTTGCTAGACTGGGTGGGTAGAGTGCGAGCTTTACGTTTCTATATTTGTATCGTGGTGTACAGTTTGTGGTATTTACGACGCTTGACCACTTCTTAAAGTGGGAGATAAATAGATACCTCTACGTATATCTATAGATACATATATATATATATATATAAATAAATATCTTTGCCCGCTTAAGTAATGTGAGGTGGCTGAATGTAAAGTTTCAGGCTGGAAATAAAGCGCCATTCTGTAGTTCTAAATGCCATTTTTAAGTTACAAACTTTGGCTCAATGCTGATTATAAACTGTAGTGAGGTAGTCATAACCTATGGACCTATTTTATGCTTTAGGCTGTGGTTTAATTTTGCAAGATCTGTACATTGCCTTATGCAGCCTTACAAAATTGCAGTGATAGGGGTTAGAGTTCATGTTTTTAGCTCCTTTTATATAAGAAATGACTGAACATTCCACATTGTAAAGTCTGCATTGTACTCCTGCAAACTTGTCAGAAAACTCTTTAATAAAGGAAAAGGTTTAGATTTATCTGTTTCTCAGACATGTTTAAATGCATGGTTACTGAGCAAAGTTAAGTTACTGAACATCTGCTGGCTGAGATCACTTTGAGGGGCAAGAAGATTCTTAATTGCTAATATGCCAAGTCACTCTAGTGGCCTTTATGAATTTGGAGAATTCTTGGGGAATTTACCTTTTTTTTCCACTGACAGAATACTCAGTTGTGCATTCAGAAGAGTTTCAGCTATCTGTTCTCTGCATGTGCGTGTCTCAGAGTGTGTGCTTGAGCTTTGCAGAGTTGTTAGAAAACTAAAACTACTCAAGTTTCCAGCCAAGCCTCCCCTGACCCCGCTACGGAATATTTTAGTTAAATCAAGCAGGAGGTTTGCTCTGTTGGATTTCTATCCCTTGTAATGTTCACAGCACCATTCACTGTAGTTAGCTCTATATGGTGACAATTCTCTTCAGTTTTTAATTCAGATGATTAGTGTAAAATATTACACTAGCCTTTAGTGAAGAGCACTGTTATTAATAAGTTCCTGTTGAACACTTTACTGTTATTTATTAGAGTTTTTCTTTCACTTTTCCTTTTTCCTTAGTCTGATTCCTTCATTTGTGTTAGTCCTGGTGATGGAGTAATTTGAGTTTGTTTTGAATCAACTTTTTAACTTAACAGTTCAATGAACCTGTGATCTGAAGCCATTACAGGATGTTGCTATAAAAATTGAAACTTTAGAATAATAGAATTTCAGTGTGGGTGTGTTCCTCTGAACTAGTAACTGTTCTAATTGAAGGTGACTGTTAAGCACAACAATTCATTCACTATTAACATTAGGGCATCGCATTGAATATCTCACTACCTTGTGTTCAGCAGTTTCATAAATGAAACTTTCTGTGTCAGATTTCTCTGAACTTTTGCTTCTCGCCTCCTCCATGGTAGGAAAAGACAGAATAATATTTGCAACCAAGGAGGACCATGAGACACCGAGCAGTGCTGAGCTGGTTGCAGATGACCCAGATGATCCTTATGAAGAACAAGGTCAGTAGTGAGCAGAAAAATGGAAGTAAGAGTGTTACATCATGTATAAAACCAACAGAAAACAACCCCTGTATGAATTAGGAAAACTTCCTCATTTTTAAAGACTGAGGGCAGCTGGTTATGCAGTAAATACCCAAACCCTTGGGAATTCTTAACTGGCAAATTAGGACATCACAAATGGCACACTTTCTGTACAGCATTTCTTTTTCCTACACTTGTAGTGATTTTTGTAGTGGCTTGTTCAAATAATCAGTGGATGGTTTTTAGTTTTGCCTAGTAGCCAGGGATGTGCAGAAAAACCTTTTCCTTTTATTAACAAAGTTAGAGCTTAAACTGTGAAAATTATGGGGGTTTTTTCAATGTTTTAAGTAACACCATGCAATTTTCAGAGATGCTGGAGTGAGTTACATATCACTGTCATTGATGTGAGTTGCTTACCTGGCTGTGTGCAGCTGAAATTGCCTAATTTGGTGATCTCTGAATATCTGATACAATATCAATTAATATGTGGCTAATCTTGTACTTTATTGGTAGCAATATAATCAATATCATTCAGTAGCACATGACAGGTAAGTTCAAATTATTGCATTTTCAACAGTTGTCAGTCTTGCCTTGAAAAGATAAAAGTTCTCATGAAGATTGCAGTTCTTGTATGAAGTATAGCTAACCTGAAAATAGAGATTTAAGAGAGCAAAATATTTCTGAGACCAAGACTTACAAAATTCTGGTTGCACAGAGTGTATTTTAAATTATTTTTAATGAGTAAATGAAATAATTTTCCAGTCATGATGATTTAATAAATTTGCCCTGGGTTAATAATTACAATGAAGATCTGTGAGTTTAGGTTGATTTTTTTCTAATTACCTCTGTGTTTACAGGTCTTTTGGTCTCTTCACTTTGTTTGAAGTGATTTCATTAGTTTCTGCTCATCTCAGACTGAAGTAAATTCTTCACTCTTTGGAATTTAGTTAGAATGTGAAAATTATACTTTCTAAAGTGGCTCTTAGACCTTTAGAGGGCAGCATTTAAGCAGTTTAGCAGCTGTAGCTCTCCAGGTCTCTTTGTTAACTGATACGGTGTGTAGTGTAATTTGAGTCACACCTTCCTATATCATTAAAATAACTTACTTTCGTACATAGATTTGTGTTGAAGTGTTACTGTATTTATTTGCCTATTTTGGCTTCATTACAAGTGTATGTAGTCAGTTATATATCTAAAAGTTTTGCTCACCTGCACTGATAAGTCAGTTCAGTTTGATGATGACCCAGTGGGCCATACATTTGGGTAATAAAACCAGTCAAAATAACCACTTCATTCTTGTTTCAATGCCATATTAATTGATTGCTCTTATGTGTGCTTTGCTGGATATGGAAAGATGAGGAGATGATGGGGGTTTTTTTCCCTAGCAATCCTGCATTTACAGAATGTTAGGTCACTTTCTTCCTCAACAGTAGATCTGAGAATAAAATTGGGAAAGCCAGAAGTTTGTTATGTCAGGGATGCCTTAGGGTGACAGTGTGTGTCTGTGGGATTCAAAATGAGAAACGCTATAAACTGTGCTTAAATACTGTTACTAAGTTTGGGTGGAGTTTCTTGTTGTTTGGTTTTGTTAGTTTGTTGGGTTTTTTGTTAGTATGTGGTAAGGTACTGCCATGTTTTAAAGTCTGAAAAACCGCTTGAATGACTCAAGGCTACAATGCATTAGATCAGAACAGCGAAAATGGACATATTACAGAATGTAGCTGCACCTAATGGGAGTGAAGATTATGGGCAGGAAAGACATTGGTAAAATAGTTTGGAATACGGTGAAATGCTGAAACTCTGGCTTGCATGGCTTTTATTTAAAAGAAAATTGGGAAGAGTTTTGCTGTACCTAGTGTAACATGCAGAGTTTTCTAATTTAGCTTCTGCTTGGAATAGAAGACTTGGTTTCCAGTGTTCACATTCTGTTGTACAATTAACTATAAGGACTTTCTTCATTTTTCCTGCTGCGCTATAGAGACCAGTCATATCTGGGAAAGAATAGATGCATTATATAGACCTACCATAATCTGCAGTTTTCTAATACACCTGAAACTTGTCTTTGATATTTTGGTTTTTTGTAGAGGCTTTGTTCATACTTGAGATCAACATCTATTTTGGTATTTGATGCTTTTTGATAGTTCTTTTTTTTGTCCCAGACATTAACAGACATTAGTCTTTGAGCAGTCTACTTGAGTCAGTAGAAGGTTCAGGAAAACTTGTGTTCTGCTTCCCTTGGGATAAAAAAAAGTTGTATACTCTCCTTATTTCTCTCAGTATTTTGTTGTTGTTGTTATTGTATCATTTGGGAGATTTTGGTAGGCAAAATGTTAATGACTCACTTTAAACTAAAAACATTGAAAGAAAAAAAGCCATGTAAAAAGGAAAGGTAGACAAACTGAAACAAGTTTAGGTTAGCATTTCATACTGCAGTGAAGCTCGCAGTTCCCTGTCTGTGCCTTTTGACAGCTGTGGCTGATGGAAACAAATTAAATATTCATTTGCAGCGGTTTGGAAATAGTATTGTTACTGTAAGACTTCTTTCTAGTCTGTGTTGCAGATGGTGGAATTTAAACATGAAAGATTCCTGGTTTTCACTGACATTTTGGCTGCCATCAGTTAGAATACTTTTTTGTTTTATTAAGCTTATATGAAGAAGGCACTGATGAGTTTTATGCATGCAAAGGGATTTTTATTAGTGTTACAGCTGTGATGGGAAAGTTGGATAAAAGCACCTGTGGAATTGGACCTCAAACACAGATTGTTGCTGGTGTTTCCCTTCTGGTTTTTCAGACTTGTTCCTGTCATCTTATTCTAGAGACGGTTTTTAAGTGGTTTCTACAGGGCACTGATGAAGCAAAACCGCACATTTTTTAAAGAAATAATGAATGATCAGATGTACAGGATGGTTTCTATAACTGATGATGTCCCTTTCAATCCTGCTTTCTGTCATCTTAGACTGTGAATCCCTGGCAGATAAACTTATTATGGGATGTTTGTCATGTAACAGGGAAGAAACTCTTCTTAGAACAGTAGTCCATAACAGCAAGTCCAAAGACAAGTGTTGACACAGATGCAGACGGGCCTGCCTTTGTCCATGATATTACAGATTCCATGAGCCACGAGACATTAGGTTGTGTGATGTCAGCAATCAATTGCTAACACAAGTCTTGATCTGCTGTGATGTAAACAGGGTTGTTTATTCTTCCACAAGTACAGGTTGAAGTAGATTATGACCTGCTGGATCAGTGAGGTTCAGGCTGCATTTGAAAGAAGTTTTAATTAATTTTAATTAAAAATCGTAATCCCATCTATTGCAGGCTTGCAGTTTGGGGACAGCAATGGATGAAATCTGTTTCCGATTTAATTGTGTTCTAAGCTTGCTGATGGACTTACTCATTGATGTGTGAATTCTGCTGTGATTATGAATGCGGAAATGCTTGCTTTATTCATCTGTATTTTTGTTTTGTTTTTCTAAAGCATGGTTTCTGTGCATAGAACATCTGAAAGTGATGCTATTTCAGTGGTCAGATAGGTGTAGGTCAATCATCTTGTGATAGCATAGAATGTATTGTTTATGGGGTAATTCACATTGTTAAGATTTGCATGTTTGCAAGGCAGGTCTGGTTCTAAAAGGAACAATCTATTTTAAGAGAATTATTGTACAAGTAATTTTATTGCCGTAGTGTCTTCAGGGACATTCCAAAACATATTTTTTTTGTATTTAAAGTTAAAAAAAATTACCTTAAAATGACTGGTTGATATTAGTGAGGAAGAATATAGGACTACAAAATCTAGTTTACAAAGCAAGTTGTATTTCTTCTGCACTGTATGATTAACATCTTTCTGCTTTATGTCATCCTTGGCAATGAGGAATCTGGCACCAGCCACCCATTTTCTTGTCTCAGAAGTCCTGCTTTTCCTCCAGGCAGCCAGAGATGCCGTGATGCACTGGACTAGGTGTATCTTATCCATGCAGTGAATATTACAGACATTTTGCAAAACCATCTTGCCAAATAAAGCATGATCCATGGAAAATGACAGTATTACCATAGTTGACTAAATAATGCTAAGGACACTTACTTTCTGTAATTAAAAAGAGTCTGATCAATGCCGAGATTTGACTGACTCAGTGTAATTTTCTGCTGAACTATGTTGGCTGAGTTAGAGCACATCACTGATGAATTGCAAATCACTGTAATACATTGCTTCTAATATAGCAAGAAATGATGGAGCTGCTTTTGCTGTACCAGTCAAGATTCAAGATATTGCAGCCTTGTGTCCAAGGAATTGTACCTGGGAGTGAAATGTATGTCTGGAACATCATGATCCCACAGGACAAAGACAAGATACAAGTTTATTGAATTTTGTGGCAGTATTTTAGATAATGTCAAATTGTATCAGGTCCTAAATATAATTTAATGCATGAATGAGAATTAATGCAACTTTTCTATCTGCCAATGGTATTTTCATACCCCCTTTTAAAGGGAAAGCGCTTAAATTTAAGGTTTATCCCTTAAAACTTCACTTTCCCATTCCATCAGTGAAGCATTTCTGTCATGACTTTAACTTTTACAGAGCAGAAGTTTACAGCTGTTCCAGTTTAGTGTCTTAAGTGATACTTAACTCCTTTCGGTTGTATTCCTAAGTGCAGTTTGGTTTTTGGCAAGCTGACAGGCAGGCTTGCTCTCACTGTTGCGTGTGTTCTGTGACACATGACTTAATCTGTGCTTAACAAATACACTGCATTTTGTTTCTGCAATTCTGATCTTCCAGTTCAGATTTGAAGGGGGAAAATTGTGGGTTAGTATTTCAGAGTTAATTTAAAACAAGAAGAAAAGTGCATCCATTCAATTTGATTTTAAAGATTTCTAGTCTTAATACTGGATTTAAATTCTTATTATATGTATGGCATGATTTTAATGCTTGCTTGGTCCCCTGACAGAGTCTGGCAAATTGATTGACTTGACTTCTGTTTTGCAGTTCCCTTAGAATATTCTCAGTGGTCTGTAGTCCAGGGAGAAGGACTTAATTCAGAAACGGATAGAGAGCTAATCTTGCTTGTGCCCATTAAAGGATTATACAGATCAGAGGGAGAAGCAGACTGGCTGGGGAATGAAAGGTGTTCATGAGCCTTGAAGCTACAGAACTAAGATGGCATTGTTAGTACTTGAGTTCACACCTGCAGCCCAGCTGCTGTCTCTGAATGAAATCACTGTTTGGAAGGAGCATTAACTTTTCTTCTCTCTTGTTTGTCAGGATTGATATTGCCCAATGGAGATATCAATTGGAATTGCCCATGTCTGGGTGGAATGGCTAGTGGTCCCTGTGGGGAGCAGTTCAAGTCAGCCTTTTCTTGTTTCCACTATAGCACAGAAGAAATAAAGGGATCAGACTGTGTGGACCAATTCCGTGCCATGCAGGAATGCATGCAAAAATACCCAGATCTTTACCCTCAAGAGGATGAAAATGATGAGAAGTCCAGCAAAGATTTGGAAGCTGCTTCTGTGGAGGCCTCTGCTGCCAAAGAAGAGAAGGAATCCAGCTAATGAAGATGCAAGGAGGCTGTCGTCTCCATTTCTCATTTTCAGAGACATGGACTTAGGCAGTGTGTCTGTCTTCTAAGTAGTGAGGAAATGTTTCACCACGTTCTGTGCACTGTATCATAATAAATAATTTATTGCTGAAGGAGAAATCTCAGAGCTACAGCCGTGCAAATAAGTACTGCAAAAAGAGTGAGTGTGTGTTTGCACTGTGTAACCTGCCTTTGGGCACAGTTAAAACTTTTAACAGCTGTTCTTTACCCTCAAGTTTTCCTTGAGTTTTGACTTGAATAATGTCTTGAAGTACATAGCTTTCAACTAAAATTCCACTGGCACACCAGGTCTGTCTTCATTTCAGTATGTTCTGATCAATAGCTGCTTTTTTTTAATGTATTCTGTTCTATCAATAGAAATTGCATTCGATGATTGTTTTTCCTTAAAGATTTTTTTTTTCTTGCCAAAGTGATACCAAACATTGAAAATGGCCTAGATCTAGAATTTCTAAAATAATTTCAAATGGTCTTATTAGATTATGGTTGCATTTCATTACTGGCATCAGATCAAGACTGCCAGGAAAATGCTGAAATGCGCATCTTCTTTGATTTCATTACTTACTGTGATGGCTTTTGCATTGTTAAAAATGGTGTGTTGTGCAACTGATGATAAAGATGAATGAAAAGAATGTTGGTAACTGGCTTTATTTTTGCTCTGAAAATACAGCTTTTGGGTTCCTTTGGTTGTTACCTTCTCCTTCAATGTATAGATGGGCACTTGTAAAATACTTTGAGAATAAATAAATTGTTACCTGGTGTAATGATCTCAAAACAGATACTGTGACTTAAGTGCATATTAAAAAGCAAATACTTTTTACCCTCACTAAAAGCTTCTGTGTCTTTGTGGTGTGGTGTTTTGGTTGGTTGGTTTTTTTGTTAACACTGCTTGGATTTGAGAACTGTTCTGTGATGTAAGCAGACCTTGAGTCAGTTTGTGGGTTGTGAAGATCAGTTGCTCCAGCTCGTCAGATTTTTATTCTTGTCTTACTCTTTTCTCCCCAACCCCAGGCAGGAAGGCATAAGAAACCTAAAGCATTTCCAGTAGCTCTAGTAGACTGGATCATGAACCAGCAAATAAACAGCTATTAAAATATTTTGAAATTCCTTAAAATGTACAAATAATTTAATAGTTCATTATAGTTTAATAGCTGTAGGTAAGGGAATACTATATTGTTTGTCTTTCCTAGCAAAACATAGGCTGTGAGAATTTTTTTTACAAAACAGTTGTGGCTCTGGCTTTAGTAACTTCATTGCAGGTTGGTTTGATCTGGGTTATCTTTCTCTCCTTATGTGTTGGTTACCTCAACAAAAGCATAAAAAGTTGTAGTGTCAGTGATGCAACCCACAGAGTCCAGCAATGTTTAAACATCTCGCTGTCTCTGTGGGCAGCACTCTGGAGTGCTCAGCAACATTACTGCCATATAGCATTTTGGTACCTTGTTTTCACAAGTTCCTGAATGTTTGAGGGGAATTTTCTGTCAAGTTTTACAGTGTGTTTGAGGTGTTTGTATTTCAGTGCAGCTGTTGTATCCTCAGAAAAAAATGTTGGCAGTTAAGTGGCTGACAACTACTCTGTTCTGAGGGCAGGGTTAGCAGGGACTCTTGGCATCTCTTTGCTTTTCAAAGAAACAGTGACACAGAACTTCTCAGTGTGACTCTTTCAGGCATAGGAAGCCAAGTGCTGAGTTAACCTGAGTAAATAGGCACAAAAGCAGCAGAGATACACTTTGGCACTTAGGCAGCTGGACCATGCAAATGAAATCCTCGGCAGCAGATAAACACTGGGCACTATATTTAAAAGAACAAATCACATGCACCAAAGCTTTTGGATGGAAATCCAGTGCATTCTGTGAGGAAGCAAGAGCTGTTTGTTAAGGGGTGCTCTGTTCTAATGACTTGCCTCCTCTTTCTTTTGCTATGCTTCTCTTTCCCTCATTGCCTCTATGCTCTAAAGGGTTTGGATTTATCTGTAACTGTATTTGTAGCAGCTGTGTGCAAAACAGAAAATGCAAGAATCCTGGCCTACGGTATGTAGGGACATGCACCTAATACTGACAGGGAATTTGGAGCATCGTCTGACATGTTTGAAGGTGTGTTTAGGATGGATTTGCTTCTTTCTGACTGCTGTGGCTTGGTAACCTGTTGTGCTACATCCAGCACAAACATGAAATATGTGTAAGGATCTTGTATCAGAAACTGTGAAAAGCACTGCATAATGTATTTGAATTGTTTTGAGAAAGGAAATCATAGCTTTTATCTGAAGAGTTCTTGCTTGTTAGGATGGGGTTGTTCCTGTAATCCACTTAAACTTGAATCAGTGGTGCATGTATCACATACCCTATGTGGATAAAGATTGCCTCTAAGACTTGTCTCTTTTAGGTGACCCTTTAACATGAAGTATATTCTAAAATGTAAAAAAGTACTGAAAAGTAGTTAAAATTAGATGAAATTGCATTTTCAGAATTATAAATTACTCAATAATTTTTTTCTGCTGTTCTCTGCAGTACAGCCCAAGGGCGTTTCAGAGACCTGACTTCAGGTTGTGTGTAGTAACTTTTCTAGAGGTGTGACCTTGCTTCAGGTGCAAAAAGAACCTTTTTTTTTCCTTCTTCCCTGAAAAAGGAATGGTGAACAAAACGGTGGCTAGAAGGAGACGTTTATCTTGCAGGCCATTGTAGGGATCATTAGATCTGGGGATCTGGCAGGGCTGTTTTGGTAACAAGATCTATATCCTATGCTGTTCTGACTGAGAGTGCCCTTGTTAAACCTGACAGCAATGTCTCCTGTTTACCTCAGATACTTATCTGATCACACGTCAATGAGCCTACTTTCTTATTCCTAGGGAAGTAGAAAAAGAAAGTTATATGCTTCTAGACTTTTGTTTTACCTCATTAAAATTCTATCAGTGTTAGTGTGGGACAGTGTAGAGAAGCTACCAGCAATTTGTCATTTATTCTTAGTCAGCTCTTTTCATTGGACATGATTTCATTTTGTTGAACAGCAGCCCGTGTGCAATTGTTTTTCAACTGCTTTTAACCCCTCTGGAGCTGATGTTTTGTTGGTGATGGTGGAACTGAGAGAAGACACCTCCAACAGAGGAAGAGTAAAGAAGTGCAGCAATGATTATAGCACCAATGTGTTCGTTTTTTATAATGGCTTATTACAAATTGATATTGATGGTTTGTGAGCAGACAGCTCAGGAAGGCCAAAACAAAGAGCACAGGAGGATTTGTAGTGATTGCACAGTGCAGATTAACCCAGATGGCACAACAATGCTGTGAAGTGTAGGTGGACATAGATAGGATTTGTTGTACGAGATCTAAATGACGGATCCAGTTGATTTGTTTCTGAATGTTACAAGTTCCTTACACCTCCTAAATTAAACCATTCTCTCACAATGCACTCATTCCCTTCATAGGATGCAGTATGGAAAATCGGTGTTTGATTTCTAAATCTCTGGTCCCTGACCTTTTTCCTACTGTTATGAGTGTTGTTGCCTCCACCCTGTTTCTTTTGCTTTCTGTTTTACCACCTTATGCATCCCAAAATACTGTATTGCTTCTTTTTCCCCTAGAGCCCATCACATTCCTTCTTACAGGTATTGGCTCTGTTCCCTTACGTGGCTTAAGGGGCCATCTCTTCATTCTCCTTTCACTCACCTAAAGAACCCAAACTGGTGAACTAGTTGGATCCAGCTGATAGTGTTTTTCTTCTGTCTACCTAAGTTCTGAACATTTATAAATAGGGCATTTCCCACCTACCTGTCATGCATCCCACAAGTCAACTCTGTGTAAAGCCTTAGGACCTGTTAAGTATTCTTTTAGACCTCATTACAGCTCAGAACAGTAAAAGTTCATGTATACGTTTCTTACAGGAATTAAGCACCTGTGATACCTATATGTGAAATTTTGCAGGATTGGGGTTTGAATATTTACTGAATTAATGTGCTATTTAAAAGAATTAACTGTACCTCTTTTGTGTTTTGCATCTGTGCATATTCTCATACCAAATACATGTTTTTTGGTAAGTTGCTTAGGGCAAAAATAATGTGTCATGGTTGCTTTATTACCTAAATGCTCTCCTCCATTTGCCTGACACTGTGCTAACTTTTACCAAACCAAGACCCTAATGTTTAGAATATTTGTGGTTTATTAACTAAAAAAGAATTAATGTGCATGTGGTTTGAGGATTGCATAGTTTAAAATTTTGAAGATAGATCCCAAACCTCACATCAGTAGAAGTATCTGAGTATTTTTAATTGAAATTTTAATTAAAAAATAAAAAGTGCTACAACACGTAACAAGTAACACACTAGTTTTTCCAGGTCTGGTGGACTTGAGCGAGCCCATCATGTGAATTATGTCAATCCCAAAAAAGCTTACATGAAGCAGCATGAAAAAATTATGCGACATGGTAAATACTGCAGAGAAAACTTAGTCTTTATAGCGTGAGCCCCTCTCAGAAGAGCAGTGCACAGTCTGTGTAGGTGCATCTTCCTTCTTCACTTCCTGCTGGGAGCAGAAGCTGGAGCAGCATCATTAGCAATATGTCAGTATATTGGAGTTAGGGCTCAGCACTGAATGACCATTTAATGAGCTCTTTGATGCTGTGAGGATCCCCATTGCCAGAAGGATCACGTGTTCCTGGATACACAGGCTGCACAGCTGTGGCCAAGAGCTGCAGTGACCTCCAGCAATCCCAAATTTGCTGCTTTTTGAAGAGTTATATCTACTGCTTCAAACTCTCACTTGCCCTATTAGAAATTTTCCACAGCTTTCCAGACTTCTTTTCTTGTGAATAAAGGCTTTTATTTTGTCCTTATTGAGGATTTCCAAGTGATACACCATTGCTGCTCTTTGGTATGTGGTTGCTACTGCTTGTGAGCCACTTTGCCTGTTAGGGTGCTGTAAAGTGTTCATTTGGTCATCCTAAAACAGGCTCCACGTTACAGCTACTAAAAGAAGCTGCCCAGCCACTTTGCTTTGGGCAAATTTATCCTTTTTTCCACCCTGGTATTCTTTGTATTACTGTACCACCTAAGACACACAGTTATAGGGAGGATCACAAGGATATTGTGAACAGGTCCAAAAAATCCAATTATTTTTTGGTACAAGAATACCAACTTCTTTTAATTTACTATGTAGGACCTGCTTGCTTGTTCTGATAAATATGTAACAGCTTTTACTAGGAGGTCCATTGTCATCTTGGACTGTTTTGTGCTCATCTTCATTTTACATACCACTACACAAGAAAATAACTTTTTTCCTTTCCAAAGTCTCATAGTGATCCATTTAAACTTTCCCATCTTTCTTTCATCAGTAGCTTTTCTAATGTGATCTCTGCAGTTTATTTCTATTTAGATTCTTGCTTTCAGACAGGCTACCTGGATTGTAGCACTGCGGAACAAAGATTGCACAGGGTAGTTCTGTGTGACTTGAAACTTTATTCTTTTATTTTTCTTCTCTGTAAACTCAGAGATACCTGATTAGTCGTAGTGATACCAATAAAAAGTCAAATTGCAGTCATTTTTAGAGAAAGGTATGTGTACATATCACGTACTTTTGAGATACCTGGAATGTGCAATATATTGATGACTTGTTTGCATACAACTGTTTCATTTGGCAGTCATTAATCACAGTATTATCATAGGCCCCAAAAGAACACGTTAGGGTATCAATATTCGTGTTCCAAGCTGTATTTCTACTAGCAGTAGCTAGTAAGAGTTGTAAATGACCATATCAAAAAATAACTTTCATTCACAGAAGAGAGCTATGGAGATGTTTACCCTCCCCACAAAAAATCACCAATCTGGCACAAAAAGTGGAATAGAGGTGTTTGCTTTAATATGGTGCTGACTATAAACCAACATGGTATATCCTCATTGTCATTAAATAAGATCCCCTGCAGGTAAAATGGCCTCTGTTGAAAAGCATGTTCCTTAGTTTAATTCTAAACCTACATTTGAATTTCATTTCTTGTGAGAGGCCCTTTGAGATCAGACTGTAAATTCATGTACAGGTCTTTATTGATAGTTGAAAGGGAACTAGTTAATGTTTTTGTTGTGAGACAATTTCTGGAGACAGTAAAGAAAGCATTTGCTGTGCTTCTTAATTTCATTAAGCTGACATTTCAAATTCTGCCAAATTCCTTGTTAAAAAGTGTTTTATTGCATCAATTAAATAGCCTGTTGGAGATGCCACATTGTTGGATACCACTTTAGGTAACAACAAATAAATAATGAAGTGAAAGAAGGAAGGCAATGGAGGATGGGAAATATCCTGAAAAGGAGGGAGGAAGAAACACTGTTTATACTTTGTTGGGAAAGTGAGACTTTTCTTTTGTAAAGATCTGCCTGTCATCCATTTTCGAATGAGCTGAGGATTTTTCTGCTGTTCAATCAGTGTGAAATTAAAAGTAAAACCACAATAAATAGAACGATAGAAGCTGAGTTTTTAGGTTCCCAGTAGTAAAGAATACAAATTGATGGCCTAAGTTGTAGGCTGGGACTTTTTTCCTTCTGCATTAGTATTAAGGTTTTCTAGGTGCCCCATGTGCCAGTCAGACAGTGCTAAATTGAAACATTTCCTCTTCACTAGGAGCATTAAAAATTAGACATGGAATGAGAGATGCGAAAGTAGCATGTGTGCTTGCTGTGTTTCTGTAACCCCTGAAAGAACATAGATTGATTCATTGTAATTTCTGCTTGACTTGAACAGAAAATGCTCCAACCAGCTTCATTTGATTGTCAGTCCTTAAACAGGGGACACAGGTCTCAAACTACAATTTCCTCAAAACACTGTGTTAGGGAAGGATTTAAGCAGCTACCTCTTGATTACTACGGGATAGGGTAGAATTGATTTATTATAAAGAATGCTTTTGCAGAGCAGAACTAATTTTACCTGGAGTGCAGATGTTACCACTCCTGTACTTCTACAGAGGGAGAAATAATCCTCAGGCACAATGGTAAGGAAGCAGAGCTCCAGCATCTTAGCCTGAAGTGTGACCAAAGAAATAAAGCACAGTGAAAGCACTAAGTGCAATCAAAGGCCAGTGGTCTTGAGCACAGCTGGAACAGCCAGGTTGCTCTCCCAGAGCTACAGCTTACCTCATTTAATACATGATGCAGCCAATCCATTTACCTCCTGCTTCTGCTTTGTAGCTTTTGTAATGCCACAATCTCAACATTAGAGCAGCTGCTAGTTCCTCACACTTTGGCTTTTTCCTATAATTAAGGCTTTTTTGTGGTTATTGCTGTGAAACCTTTGTGGTGTTACAGACTAAGTACTCCAGCAAAGATTTGGAATGGAGTTTGAGCCAAGGTGGTTTCTGCAGCAGAGCTCAGCACTAAGCATTGATGGGAGCAATGCACGTCTGTAAAGGACATTGTCCCAAGATAAGCCACTTGGTTGTTTCTAGTCAGCAGGGGGATCATATTGTTTTCACAAAGCAACCTGTTATATTGCCATAATTGCAGTCTGATGGTAAATCACACTGCGCTCTTTTATATGCTTGTTTAGTATTATGCCACTTGTAAAGCGGAAAGAAATTGCTGCCTTTTAGTGGTCTCTTATAAAGAAAACTACACCCCAGTAATGAATGTATTATGAAAGCGGTTTATGCATATTAATACCAGACTCTGACCTGAAGTATGGAAACACTAATCAATATCTTTAGTTTTGCTTTGCAAAATGATTCTGGGTGGAATCAGGCTCGAGTGAAGAACTGACTTATGATCTATATATGATGCACTAGATAATTTTGTATGATAAGGCTGTGCATTTTTTAAAAAAAAGTAGTCATGTCCCAAGTTTCCTGTCTAAGCACATGAAAGGAGGGATGGCAAATCTGCTTTCCTCACTTCAGCTGGGAGCATGTTGAATGGGAATGCATGAACTAACTACACCTTTTGCTGCAGTGTTACTAAAAGGCAAAGTCCAGCGCTGTAACTTCTGAAGCGGAAATTATTTGCATCCAGTTCGAAGAATATCTGATACTTGTTTTCCCAAATATGCCTTCCAGGGTTTCACCAGGCTGTTCATGTTCACAAGGAGTTTGCCAGTCCTAGAGTCCTCCTGGCCTGCTATAAGATAGTCAGTACCTAGTTCAAAAGGAAGAAAAAAAACAAAGGAAAAAAGGGAAAACCTCTAGTTAACAAATAGAATAAAACATAACTAAATGCAGAATTTCTCTATTTCATAAGGATCTGGCCTACAGTACCTTTGCCAACTTCATCCCTCTTATGCCTGTGCCATCTTAAGTGTATGCATCCATGTGCATACTGTCACTGCTGGCTCTTGGGCACACAGATTCACTGGTGTGAGGATTGTGCTCAGGGATTACAACTACAGATTGATTTAGTTCCAGTGGCCTTATCACTTACAAATTCAACACTGCCACATGCAGATGACCAGGTTTGAACCAAACTCCCTGGTGAGCATTTTGTCCTTACCAGGATTGAGAATGGGACATGTACAGCCCCTGTTGGTCCAGGATTCTGGGTAAATGCTTCTGTTGCTCCGAGCAATTTTCACTTTCCCTGATTTCAGGACCTTCTTCACTTTCACAACAACTTCTGCATGGGTCCCTTTGTCATGAGCAGATAGGATTCTTGCTTTTATTACTGCCAGAAAACATATCCAGATAGAGACCAACAATGAATTTCTAAATGAATTTTGGTTTATGCTGTAAAAAGTACAATTTTAACACCTAGAAAGAAGACATAAAAACCCCTAAACTGCAGTCGTACAGAAAGTACAATGCTTGTCCACTGATGGATCTTATAAATAAATTTGGAGAAGAAAAACTAGATTTTCTTTTGAAGTAGTTAACTCACCTTTTCACCATGTTATTTAGCAACTATTTTTTAATGAGCTGATGTCAAACACTTGGATGTCCTAGGAAAGCACTTGTATATATAAATAAGGAAGTGTGAAAAACCCCGACCAGCAGCTACCAGTTTGATTTCAAGTGCACTGATTCTACACTTTATATTTCCAGCTTGAAAACTTTAGTCTTTAGCTTTAACACTGGCTTCTCAAAAACTTTGTTCTGTGAGGAGGGACTGTCTACAGGAAGGAAGGCAGGAAGTTTCCCACGAGGCATGTCACATGACTAAAATTCCATGATTGCACAACAAATCGGGAAAAGTATTTTTGTTTTGTGGTCCAACATATGGTTGCCATGATAAATTTCTGTTCCTTTTAATTTAGTAGCATCCCATAACTTTTTGGCAGGGCAACCTCGTGTAGATCAGCCCCTCAAGCAGGCTTTGCTGTGTCCTGGAACAAGTACATAAAACCTTTGGATCCCAGAGCTTTCCTTTCTTGTTTCATGTGATGGCGTGAGCCAGGTATTCATAAACCACAGTATTAAATACATTCTTGTTAAATGAGCGTGGCCATTTGAACCTGTATAATGACTGCAAAAGCAATGACAGTTTACATGTGAGGTTTCTTATTGTTTTTCTTGATGTAGAGGCAAATCATTCCACTGTTATCCTAGCACCCCTCCTGCTGTAAAGAGGGAAATGAACTGGGTGGGAAGGAGACACCATGGAGCCTTGCATGAAAAATGTTTTTAAGTTCTGATTAGAAGCTGGGCATGTCACTAGACAAAAAAGGCAGAAGAAATCCTACCTCTCAGGACTTCACCAATCTTGTGATTTTTCATAGCTATCAGCTAACAACAGGCATAGAGGGAACATTGTGAAATTATCATACCTTGGGGGCATGTTACCCACTTACCGTAGGCATAATTCATTTGGCAGAAGTCGCTGACGCTTCCAAGCACCTTTTCTTTGCACACACACTTTTCTAGCAGGGAAATCCCAGAACACAAAAGGTTGGAGAAGATCCAGGACATATGAGAGAAAGGAAGAGCAAACGATCCTCAATTATAAAGTTAGATATCTATAGCACCCATAATCTATATGGACCTTAAGAGTAAGTTTGAGAGTGAGCTCAGTTATTTGCAAATGTGTTTCTCGTTATATGATAAAATAATTACTCTGAAATCTGATCAGCATTGTCAAGTAAAATGCAGCCCACATGAGGTCTATTGTACAGTTAATAAACTGATCCTAATGAAGAGATTTGTAGCAATCAGATCCAGCTGTAAATCGTGTAAGTAACGAGACCTTTGTTTGATCCCATAACCTAAGAAATGCTGATCCTTCCTGGTATTAAGGCAATATCTGTCTCAGAAAAGTCAAGCTATGCAGTAAGTGGCACTGTTACCTCTGCCAAGCCACTGGTGATGGTTAAGCGCTGATCTTTACAGGGCAGGCAAAACTGAGAACTATTTAAATACTATTGACAAGCTGGAGATGAGTGGGGCAGACCCAGTCAGGGTGGAGGGATAAAAGAACTGGCAACTCAATGTTCCCAGACCCTGGGCTGTACCTGGGTGCCTCAGCGCAGAAAATCCCTGCTCGTGGTCGTTCCATTTCCACTCCTCTTCGCTCTCGTTGGTCGGTGTTTGGACGAGGTCGGGGATTCGTCCCCCGATGGGGATGTTGAAGAAGGGCTCACTGTCATAGCTGGGGGACACAGAAACCACAACACTGGGTCAGGCCACGACAGGGGTGGCAAACAGCTGGGTTTGGCTGGACCCAGACAGATGAGCTTGCTTTCTTCAGATTGGGAGTGCAAATATGAGCAACATTTCTTGCCACATTGACAGATCTCAAGAGCTAGGCTTTTATTTAGGCCTCCCACTGCTGACTTAGCGTCTTTAAAAGTACCTATAAATTGGGCCCTTTTTGCTTACATTTGTTTGTTTTTAGGGAATTATGTAACTTATCAACCACTTGCTGATGTCACTGGCACCTGAAGACAGCTGCAGGACCTGTAGAACTGCAATTGCTCAATAAATCGTAGGATTTCTGTAGAGATTAATGCCTGTCTGGGGTACAGATGCCTGGTCCTCTAGAAACAAGAAGGTTACTATCATTCATTTTACCCTGGGCATAGATGAGAGGCAGGCTCTTCAGACTCTTCCATCTATTTCCAAAGCAAAGGTGTGTTTAAAGACCCTGCATATATTTCCATGGGGTTGTGGAAATGTCTATTATTACTGCAAAGAGTCATCTTCTCAAGATTGCCTTGGATAATGCAGTGGACTTTAAGTTGTCCACAGGCACCATATGTAACCTAAGAAACCTTTTAGGATTTACAGCCACCTTTTCAAATGATCGTGCACCCTCTGATTACTGTAATTGCTGCAGTATTTGTTAGTCTTTCGTTTCATGGAGTCCCATCTCAAAGTGAACCCAAAGCAGGGCTTCTTTACCCATTGACACAGGTCCCAGTGTGCTGGTCGCAGTCTCTGGCACAGTCACAGGGGCGGCAGCCGTTCTCTCCGAAGCCCCAGTAGCCCACGAGGCACCTGTCGCACCTGGGACCTGCCACTCCTGGTTTGCAGTAGCAGAATCCTGTCCGGGGGTGGCACCTCCAGCTGCTGCTGAACGTGGCATTGGCTGAATCCATGGGCTGGCAGGCACAGGCTATGGAGACATGGCAAGAGGCAATTCAAATTATGTGCCATGGGGTCAGCTGGTTAAGTGACATTTTTGTAAGGCTGATAAACTTGTACCTTCTTCCTCCTGCTCAGTAGTTTTAAGTCAGAACTGGTAAACATTGCATTTCCGTCTACATTTGCAGTATTTTTGTTTCTTTTTAACTTGTTAGACACAGCTAAACAAGTACAACTGGGAGCATTTGTGCATGAAAGTCAGTTCTTCCCTACTACACAAATCATGACCATACAGGGTTTTGAAGTGATACGAGGAAGCCTCCTCTGTGTGTTTATTTTTAAAGGGGCTTGAAGGTGAGTCACTTTAAAAGTGTTTTGCAGAAAGTTTCACTAGCAAGGACAAGGTAAAGAATTATGGCTATTGCCTACATTGCCTTTCCTGTAAATACAGATCACAAAACTACTGTTTCCTCTGGGGTAGATGCAGCTTATACAGGTGGTTCAGATGAACTGAAACATTTTCGATTTCTGCCTCCAAAGAGTGCACAAATTTCCTTCAGTGCAAGTTCTAAAGTCCTAAACATCTCACAATGCAATACTGTATAAGTGTTTAAGTAGCTGATGATTTTTTTTTTAACAAATACATGAGCAGACTTGTTACAAGGAAGGTAAACAGAACGAGAGAAGACCTCTGAACTCACTAGATGAATTTTACATGTAGCTGAAGATGAGCAAATAGGAGGAAAAACCTCCAAATCATTCTAATGCTGTTGCCAGTTTGACACCAGCCTGGCAAATCAAGGCAATTTGGCAGAGAAACAGATAGTTACAGCTCCTGTGAGCAACTCTTCCTGCACAGACAATAAATTCTCATAATCCCACACCACTGGTACATTCCTGATGTGACAGCATCAGGGAGGGATACACAGAGAGGTGCAAGCCAGCACAGTTGACTCCTCTCCATCAGGGTAGAACCTGGCTGAGAGGGTCAAGGCTCATGCCAACAGCTCTGCAGAAGTAAAATAGAAGCAGTAAACAAACCCACTCATTTCTGATATTCAGACAAGTTTGATCAAAATGAGAACTGAGCTGAACTTCAGGCCTGCATATTTCAGCTCTTTTTTGTATTAAGAAAGCAGCATGTCCTGATTTTTGCTTGTAGCAGACTGAAAAGATAATGCATCACTACTTCATCCATCTGGAAGAGGGCAGAAATAAAAATCTTGTGGCTAAGGCCTGCTATAACAGAGATTTTCAGTTAAATGTTGGACACCCAAGGTGTTTAGATAGCTTGGATCAGAGGCCAGCCTTTTTGGATGCTTATTTGAACCAAACATGATCTCCAAAGCTTTTGAAGTTTGCCCATCATTGTTTCTGATCAAACTACTTTTCTTCATGAGCTCACAGATAAGGGACCAAATGCACACTGATTCCACACAGGATTTTCCAAGGGGAAAGGAGCAAACCCATGACTATAAGGAGTTTAAAGTGTAGCAGGAACACATACACTTTCATCTGCAACCTCATATTTGAAACTGAGGAAAAGAAAACATCTTTTGAAAATAGTACAAGAACGACGAGCAATTTTGTTTAAAGGGCATTTCTCTTATGATCTGCTTAACATATAGTTATTTTTTTCCCCATGCCCTCTGTTCTTTATGCCAATAATTTTAATAATATTATTACACTGCTGTGGATGGATCTGGGCCCGTTGTGTTCAGGGGACACTAGCACAACAGCCTAGGGACAGAAAAGCCACGTGCTCTCATGGGCAATGTGCTTGGCACAATGAGCGAGCTGGCGGAGGGCAGCAGCCTCACTCATTTGCCACAAAGCAGCCTCGACTTTGGGAGCAAACCCAGGGCTTGTGCTGTCAGTTCTGGACAGCAGGTGTAATGCTGAAGTGCTCATTAGCCCTGACAGGTTCAAAGGCAAGTTCTGATATTTTGCTGCTAAACTTGATTCCCCCCACTCCGATTTTTTCAGGGCTGATTACATCACCTTAAAAAGGAGACTCTTAGTTTGTCAGTGACTGAAAAAATTGATGTCATAGTTTTGGGCATAAGGAAGGGAAATTCACCCTTCCTTTACTGCAGGCGGGTCTGAGACACAAGGTAGAGGAGTTTACCAACATCTGGGGTTGCTTGAATCCGGGTTTGTTTTCACTGTAATATCACTGTATGTAGGATCTACCTGTCGCATTTTCACCTAAAATGTCTCAGATTTCTGCAACTTCTGAGTCTGTCTTTATCCCCGTCTTATTTCCAGTTTTCAGGTTTCATCAGAGTCACTTAACAGATGGGTAAATCACATCATTAGACTACCTATCCCCAAATGAGACTGGATCCTGATTCAGGAAGATGAGACCTTCTCCCATCCTATCCCTAAGGGAAAATATTACAGCACAGTGTCTGACAGCACTAGTGAAAGCTGATGAGGAAGCTGAAAACAAAAGTGCCTTTTTTTTCACTTTGAGGCTACAGTTCAGAAAAAATAATGTTCCCAGATGAACTGTGGGACATATTCTCAAGTTAGAAACAGCTTCTGGTAGATCAGGAAGCAAGCTGAATCAATACATGTACAACACTTTCAGATGAGTTATACAAGTGGCTTGCAAACGCTTTACTCAGTCTGTGTTTATTTAGCATTTCAGCTTGGGTGGGTACATTGTCTGGCTTCCAGAGTATTACAGCCAAAATCCCAGTTGTGCATCTAAGGTAACTCCTAAAATAAGAGCCCACATGTCACATGCTGAAGGGGCAGCTGTGGATGACTGGGTTTTTATCTGTTTAACAGTACCATGGATTTGCAAATAAACCTCACAATTAAAGAAACATAAAAGCAAGTTTCCAAAACCTCACCCTTTAACATTTTCCAATATTTGACAACCCTTTCCCACTGCTTTTTGCTTCTTTTCGCTTGGCAAACCCTCATTTGCTCTCCATCCACCTCCGTGTCTAACAAAACAGCAGCCGACGTGACAATGGCCTTGTTTGTCAAAGGCATCATCAATTATGTTAGGGACGGTGTGCAGACAGTCCTGGCTCAGAGCTGGGCAGTTTATCTGGGTTCTCCCCTTGACAGTAGTGTAGTGAAAAACAGCATTTTACTTTAGAGTTGGCTATTGGTCACAGAGTATCATGAAACATCCTCTTGCCTTTTAGTCTCACTTCCATACTAAGTTTGCTTTGTCAGACACTACTGTAAAAGGCAGGAGACAAGATATAACGAAAAATGAATAATTCATACTGCAGTCTCCACTCAAGTCCTTAATAAATCTGTCTGCCTTCAGCACAGCTGTCTTCCCCATGTAATTAGACACAGATGTAAAATATAATATTGGTTGTAACAATATGGTCCCAGCTTACAGGAAAATATCAAATGCTCCAAGTAATTCAATGACCTTTGAGGTATCTTGCCTTAAACTTCTGTGTAATAATACTGCATAAGATATAGCTGTGAGCAGACTCTTGCTATTTGATAAAAAATATGCAAAATTAAAAATCAAACAAAGCCTTTTGAGTCTGAAATGTATACATGTGCATCTTGGGAGTATATGATCAAATCAGTGTGATTTTTAAAGCATGTCAGGTGTGGGGATTGACTCTGCCAATGATGTTTTTTAAATGAAGGAAATAAGATAGACAGCTCTGTGTGTGGTCAGGGCTGATTAAGATAGACTTTGAACCAAGATGTGATGGGGCCTTTGTGATATTAGAATTAAAAGTTCACTCCCTCTGCTCAGAAGTAAAAGGATGAGAAGCAGAGCCTTTCAGACTGTGTGTGTGTGCATATGCATCTGGGCACATTTTAATTTTCTAGCCTCGTTCTTTGAGCAAAAAACGCTTGTTTTCCTGGAGACCCTTTTTACTGGGTCTACATGCCTGCATTATTTTTAAGCTAAGCAAAGGGTGAGTACAAAAGATGGTGCCATTTCAGAAGGATCCCTTAAGCCTCAGGATAAGCCACAGGAAAGAGCCAAGGATACAGCAGCTTTTCTAACCATTGGTTAGGAAACGATTAGGCTTTTGAGTCAAAGCTCCCATACAAGTCTATATCTAAACTACTTAATCCAGTGTTGTCACCCCCAATAACAGGCAGGTGTGTGCCTTGCGCTGGGACTCTTTCATGCCTTTTTTTCTTTTTAATATAGATCTAAGCAGTGTCAAAACAAGGCACTGCCCATGACCCAGCTCTCATTCATCCCAGCTGGTAGGAACAGGAGAAGCAAAGGGATCAGAGGCAGGCTACCTCTGCAGACAAAAAAGGAACAGCAGATTCACGCTTACATATCAAATTTCAGCAGATTTTTTTTTTTTTTTTTTTCTGAGGGAATGTCTTTGCAATCTCACATTGGAGGGTCAGCTAAGGGTGGTTTAGATAGTGCCAGGAGATCCAATTGTTATACAACTTTTTTTTTTTCCCCCCGAGCAGATTAAGAGAGAATGCTATTCATTATTATGACTAATGCTTAAAGACTGTATCTGGGCCTGAGCAGTGTCCTGTTAACTTTCTGGGAGCCTGAGGGGGATGTCACAGCTGAACCTAGACTTTGCTCTGGATGGCAGAGCACTCTTCAAGCGTGCTTTCTCAAAGGGATTAGCACAGCATTTCATTCAGCTTTTTCATCAGACTCCCTTTCCCAGCTCACTATCTACTGTACACAAGGGTAAAGTTTTGATCTCCCATTGAAGGTTTTTTTTTCCTCTGAGTTCAAAATGGAAAGATGGGCTCTAGGTTGCTCTCACCAAAACCATCCATTCAGTGTGCTGTTTGCAGTTTATTACTGCTTTTCAACACTTGCTCAGTGGGTGGGTTTTTCATTTAGTGGTGTTAGTCTGG
Organism: Dasyornis broadbenti; assembly: GCA_013397935.1. Taxonomy (NCBI): domain Eukaryota; kingdom Metazoa; phylum Chordata; class Aves; order Passeriformes; family Dasyornithidae; genus Dasyornis; species Dasyornis broadbenti. Next base: position 2,082,450 of record VZRN01005367.1, read on the forward strand.
CACTGTTTGCATGAATTTCTCAAAGTGAGATGATGCCTTGGAGTTGGTACACTTTAATCCTAAAATACATGCTAATCTGGAAGTGGCAGCTCTTCAATATATAATCAGCAGGCTGAGGTATGACAAAAATGTATCTGGTGGTCTAATTGTCTAATATATTAGCATGTTCAAAACAGAAACTGTTTTTTTTACTGAGTAACCAGGGGTGGTTTTAGGGTCACACAACCTGAACAACTTAGACCACACCAGATGAGGTTTATTAGCAATGCAAGTTTTCAACCTAAAGGATAGAGAAGAGGGCCTCTGTCTTACATCTATTTTACCTCTATCTTACCTCTATATTATTTTACCTCTATCTTACATTTAATGTCAGCTGATGATGGTCCTGGAGGCAAAGGCTTCCCTTTATCAAACTGAGTCTGTTCTAACCAGAGTCTGTCTAGTCTGTCTCCATTGGTGTTTCTGGTTTTGCTGTCTCTGATAATAACCAAAGTAGTGAAGCATTCACTGAAAATTCACTGCAGAGGTACAGCATGACACGAAGTACACACACTCTGCCTGCAATCCACATGGGGAAGTGTTTGGGGATCAGGTCTTCCATCATACGAAATACTACATATTAGGGTAATTTGTCAAATTTTATTGTGGGAATTCTTTACCTTAAATAAAAGGGAAAAGGCACAGATTAACCACCTCCCTCCCAGTTCCCTCTGAACTCTGGAGTTACATTCAGAGCACCTTCTATTCCCTCAGAGGTACAAGCACCGTGCATACAACTGTTGTAAAAGCTGAGTGAGCTGCAATGCCCTTTCCTTAGCTCTTGATATGACAAGCATTCGTGAATGCCTTTACACCCCTGGGAAAGGTCCCATTGACTTGAATCCTTCACAGATAGGGTCGTGCTTACCTTTACTGCTGAATCAAACCCATTAGATTCATCCCAGCTAAGAGACACTCTAGTGCAGGCTAGCGATCCAGAGTACTTCTTAGGGAAATAGATAAGCTTTAGAGGGCAATTCAGCTCATCTATTTCAGGCATCTACCCTAGACTGCAATAAATAATTCCCCAGAGGCCCCACTGTTTCTCCACTGACAGAACAAGGAGCCTGGAAAAGACATATAACTTTCAGTGACTAAAGCAGGATGGCAGCTATCTAGGCCTGAGCATGCAACTCAGAATGGACACAATTACATTTGGGGCCTTCTCCTGGCAGCAGCACCTTCACAGGTGAAAAGAACATTGTCGTGATTGACTGGCACAACAGGAATAAAGCTCTTTCAACAAGGTAAATTTCTGAACAGTTTTCTTTTGCTATGCAGAGTATTGGCAGGGGTTACTGAGAAACCTGTAACCAGACCAGACAAAAGAAGCAGAGGTAGAGTCAAGGTCTGATTTCATCTAGGCAAACTGTTCTAGGGTTTCCACACAGAGAGGCTGTATTTTCAAACAATGTTTTTTCCTCTTTGCTGCTCTCCAGTGCTCCTTGACTTTAGCAGTTATCTAGTATTACACATGATGCTGGTTACTGCACTGTCACCCTGCTGCTCAGCACAAAAGTTCATACAGAGATTCTTTCAGGTACTATGGGTTTGAAAGCTGATCTTCTGGCACAACAGCTTGTTCTCATTACAATATTTCCCTGTAGCAAATCTGCTCAGAGTAGAAACAGAACTAGAAAAGGGCCACCACAGAACGCTACAGGATAGAGAGTGAGCCAGATAAGCTCACCCTCTGCCCTGTCTGCTGATCCATACTCTGTGATGAACATTGTGAAAATGAGAAGAAAAGGTTATGTGGAAGCAGTCTGTGCTGTCACCAAGCTCCAGTGGGAAGAATGCAAAAGAGCAGAAACATGGGATATATTGGGCACAGAAAGTTTAAGCAATATCACAGGACACAGTCCTAAGGAAGGATCAGGAAAGCTTCAAAAGCTCACGATGTCACTGGGCAAGAGGTTAGATAAGAGAGGATGACGTTCTCTATGCTGGCAACTGATGTCTGAGCTATGGGGAAGGAAAGCTATCCAAAGGGAAAAATGAAATTAGGTATATTGCTGGAAATAGCAATCTCCCAAATAGATGTGAGATGAAATCAGACGTGGGAAGCCTGGCAGGGTACTCAGGACATGTTTATTTTAGGTGAGGGAGATTTGGGCTGTTTGCCAGACTGGCTGGGTGCAAACCATCTTGATCCAGAGGTTGTACATCCTCTGTGTGCAACCATTAGTGCCTCTGTGCCCGAGACACACCCTAACTCATTCTGCTGAAGTGTTAATGATGAAATTAGTTATGGGCAGAGCACCCCATAACACAGCTATGGAGTCCAGAGATAAATCTGACTCAGTTCTGATACATTTGTTCCCAAGGGAATATGTACAGTCCCAGGCCTCCCTCATATTCTGTGGCCATTATATGTATTTATGTGCACAGACGTTGCACATAAAATAGAATTTAACAATAGCTTGCACATAGGCTCACACAGTCTTGAGAGGTACAGAAAAAAACCCCAGGTAAATAAAATGTGCCTCAAGAGAAAAGGAACCATATTAATTTAAAACTAAACACAAGAAGAATATACCTTTACCTGGAAGACAAATGCCTTTGGAGAACTGTATCAGTTACCACAAAAAAATGTGTCACAACATGGGGAAAGAAACAAAAAATCAGGATGATCACCTTTGATCAAAAAAACTGTAGTTAAGGAAAAGTATACGAAAGAAAAGGTAGTAAAACTCATGAGTTACCTCTATAGGAGTTATTGATTCTATAGAAATTATTTCATTCTTTTAATGATTCTTCCACCATTCATTAATTTTCACCTCATGCAACATGGTCACTTACGTTTGCAGACCTCTGGAGAAGACATGGGCTTCCCCCTGTCCCGGTAGAAGCCTGGTTTGCACCTCTGGCACCGATGTCCCTCAGTGTTGTGCTTGCAGTTGTCACAGACGCCGCCACTGCGCTTCCCCGAGGCCAACCAAATGCTCAGGTCAAAGTGGCAGCTCTCGGCGTGGTTGTGACAGCGACACTCTGGTGAAGACAGGAGAATGTCCTTCAGGCTTTTGTAACTGACACAGTAATGATGGTAGCATTTCCCAAACCAAGCTGGCAGTATCTTAAACCCTGCTAGAACCTGGAATGTGAGGGGATGGAGCTGCATGAAAACCACAATTCTGGTTGTAAATTCCACTCCCCAATAGTCCTAGTGGGGCAGCTGCAGAAAAACGACCTACACACTGAAGTTCTCCATCAATGACCAGCAATTTATCCCTAGGTTCTGGAATGGCACCATTACTGTAAATCACAGAAGTCTTTGTGAGGGAGCTTTGCCTGCTGGCATGGTGAGTGCTCATCCTGAGAGTCTGGGTCAGTAAACTCCCTTCCACTTACTCCTGCATTCATTTGGTGCCCCTGTTTTTCCATCTCCTGGCTTCCAAGGCTGGTCATTGTACATTGGAGCACATTTCTCACAGTGGTCCCCAGCTGTGTTGTGTCTGCACACACACTTCCCATGGACCTGTCAGGGAAAAGAGAGTACAGTCAAATAACTGCAAGCACAAGTGGAGTCCCCAATAGCCTCATGAGCTGGTGGGACTTCTGCACAATTCCCACACATGCCTGGCTCTCTTAGGAAACCCAAAGAGCCTGGAGATAAAACATGTAACTCTCTCTCTTCACAGTTACTAATGATGTAGAATTTTTCCTCTATCTTCCAAAATGCACACAGCAACGATTTCCTTTTAACTCTCCAGCTGAATCTTTAACTACTACACTGATGAACAGCCTCTAGACTCTAAATTGGGTAAGCTAACAGATGTTATTTAGATTTACAAGTTCAGGGCAAAAGCATGGAAAGAGTGTCAAATACACTCTGGGCCAGTAGAGCTGAGTCACAGGAGAGCACAGACTAACAGAGGGTGCTGGGCTCTGTTTTATTAACACTGATCTGGAAGATATTGTAAATATAGGGAAGTGAAATCACCATGAGTTACTAAATTATAAATAGTTAGAAGAATGAGCAAATAGTCCTGAATACCCTAGCACAATTAAAAATGTAGCAAAAATACTAAAAATTGAAAAATATCGACCAGTACTCCCACAGAAAAGTAACCCAAAACCACACATTCTGTGAGGAAAGCACTGATGTTTTAACTTATGTACAGTAGGCACCAGCCTGCCAACTGACACATGAATACATATAAATTAGGTTAGCAGAAAAGGCCCAGTAAAATTTAGGGCTGTGTAACTAGGAGCACTGTAACTCCAAGTGGACAGGACATTGCACCTGCATTGCTGTATTCAGTTTTGAACACCTTATTACCAGATAAATGAGGAATTAAAAGATGTTCAACAAAAATGAGCAAAAGCTGCTGAAGAATGGGGCTGAAGTACATAAACCCATCTAAGCTAGAAAACAACACTTTATATAATATGTGATGAGCAAAGTGCAAAAAATCCATACTAAGACTGGCTGAACAGTTCTCTCCGTGACTATTTGCTTAAGAATTTACTTGAAGAAAGTACCAGCTTCCTTTGTATTTACTTGCCTTCACTGGAACACAACAATGATTTTTAGTCATGGAAACATTCAAATACATACCAGATTTGGAAACAGGTATTCACACCAGAGACCTGACCTTGGAAACTGAGCTAGTTCAGCCTTCAAACAGAAAATTACTACTGAAATTTCTTCTGCTCTCAAGTAATTTTACACACCATGAATAAAGCAACCTGTTCCACAATAAACTGATTTGGTGCACAGGATTCTGTAGTCTCAAGCCACATCCAAGAAGGGCCTTACAGGAGGGTTTTTATGTTGCTGCTTGTTTTTGTTTGGTTGGGTTTTTTTAAATAAAGAAATAGTATTCCAATATCTGTTTGCAATGCCTCAGAGAAAGGGCTTTCACAGATAAATTATTTGAGGAAATACCCAGCATAGGATGTGAGAGAAAGGGAAGGGAGGTACCATAAGTCATGTTCTACATTTATCACAAGAGCAGCTGGTATTATTTGATGTATTTCACTTGCACTAGGAGCAGGAAATGCATAGAAATCAGGGATTAGACCCTGTACCTCCATGGGCTGCTTAGAACCCTGATCATGGTAACCACTGGCACAGCTCTGCCCCACTGCACATCACACAAAACGCAGAGCCTGAAACTTCATTTTGACTGAGGTGTGTGTTGACTTTAAGACTTTAATCTCAGCATTAACTTGAGTTACGTTTCTCCATGGTCTTTCCTGAAAGTCAGGCTCTCCCTGCAGTCCCCCCTTCCCCATCTGGCAGAGCAGGTAGCTGGGGGTCAGGAGTGAAGCGTTCAAAAGAGCAGTGGCATGGATGTGCTCCCCTGCCCCCAAACTCATGTGCCTGCAGCAATTTGCTCTCCGCTCCCCTGGTTTCTAATCCTTCCCTGAGCAGAAATGTGATGGAGCAAGCAGAGGGATGGCTGCAGCTGATGCCATCGCCCCTCCACGGCCAGCTGGCAGGGTCACTGCCTCCTCATGGAACACTGAGCACAGAGCTCGGGGTGTGCGTGTCTGTCAGAGCCCGCACCACCATCCCGGGGGATGTGGCACGGAGCACCAGAAACTCATCCACTAAAAAACTCTAAATAAGGTGACAATTGACAAAGGCAAAAATACTGATACAACAGCGTTGTGCTTCTCCCTGTTTGAGTTTGACATCTCAGGCTTTTTGTTCTCCCCAGTGGAGGCAGGGGCTGCTCTTCAGAAGCCAGAGAACAGAGAAAAGGGAAAATGAACCTAACCCAGAGCTATAAATTTGAACACCCCCAAGCTTCAGACTCCACCTGACCTTTACAGTGTTGCATTGATGAGCAATGCGGGGACCCCAGGCAGGTGCAAGGGAGAGCTGTTTGTTGTCAAAAACCCGGCCTTTTTAAGCAGTTAGCCACTTATCAGTTTACATCATTTTAAGGCACAACAAGCCCACATCAACCAACCACCCCACACCACGATGTGGACACACGACAGTCACGCAGCAGGCTCTCAGTTTCTCACGTCTCTCTATTCCAGCTGAATCATTCTCCCATAGTTCCCTTCTTAGCCTAAGTAACAGGCTGGAGCCATGCCACAAGGGCTTTGCTTTATAAAGCCTTACCTATTGCTAACATTGCAGCTCATTCTAAAATGGATCAGAACAAAATCCTGGATCTCTTCACTCTTAGGAAATACTTCTTGAAATTCATTTCCGTGCAAAATCTATAAGTTGCCCATTTGGTTTTTTAGAAATATATACAAAAGCTGTACATTCACTAAATTAAGAAAATGGCATGGAAAATGTTGAGACTGTACAGTTGGGAAATGGCAGAATTAAACCATGCAATCCTGTATTAGCCTTGAGTGACATGATCAAATATTCATTATTCCACAGGACCCAGCGCTTACAGTGCGCAGCACAGATGGTGTGAACACTCATGAACAATTATTCAGAAAAATAAACAGGAAAATTCAGAGTGGAAAGGAAAAATCCAGTTACTCTTTAGAAAGCAGACGTGTTAGTTTGCTCATTAACCAGTGGTTTGTCATGAACTGTAGCTGGCAGATGCTGTTGTGGTTCAGGGCATGTTGTGAGCAGGACAGAGACAGAGAGGAAGCTTCCTACCTGTGATCCCTGCTATGGAAGTTACCAAGTACGTGTGGAAGGATGACTGGCTTAGACAAAGGGGTTGAAAAGCCAAGCAGTCAGCCAGCAGGAGAGCCATTGGGCAGGTAGAGCGAAAGAGGGAAGCTGGCATGGAACTTCCTTTAGAAAGTGTTAGATTTGGGTACTGAACTTTTTTGTATAGGTATAAGAACAAAGCAAAGAGAATTGATTGGTATTGGTGCAAAGGCAAAGGAAAATGAAAGAGAAAGTAGTGTGCCATGTGTTGTCTGTGCATGGGTATCAAGGAATATTTTATTCCATGGAGAGCAATCTCAGCATTCTTTGGTGAAACAGCTACAGAAGAGAGTGACACATGAGGTGACAATGAATTACAGAAAGGATTTGGATAGGAGAAGAGAGCAGAGATTAACAGCTCTCACTGAACACACAAGAAAAGTGATTAATGGATGTAAGCAGCCATCAAAGAAAGACTGGTTAATGCAGGAAAAGTTGAGCTGTGGAAGAGACTTGTTACATTTAAGTGTGGGCTGAAATAAGGGTAGGTGAGATGGCTGCGAGTAATGAAACAATTTGTTCTCTTAGAAAGGAAGAGATAGGGGAGGCAGCAGAGACTAAAGCCCAGGAAGGAACAAGAATGAAATACAGGAAACTGTGAGATAAAATAGGAAATGGGATATCTGCTTAGGGACAGGAGAATGTGAGAGTCACATTCAACACCAGCACAAGGAGAGCAGGTGTGTCCTTAAGTTGTTATTCACTGCTGAAATAAGTCTGTATTTCTGTCACAAAAGTGTGACCAAAAAACTAGAAAATTGTAATCTCCACCAAAAGGAAGGTCTCAGCATGCACTGTATCTCACTGGAACACAAATATCACCATGCCAAGGAAGCGAAGATAACCCAATAAGTCCGGATCCAGGGCAACTACGCTAACAGTTTTCTATGCCCTGAAAAGCAGGGTCAGATTTATATGGAGATAATGATGATTAATGAGGAGAGGACTGTCAGGAAGCAGCAAGGACCAGTTGCTCTTTAAGGGCCAAATAGCTACAAGTTAAGGTTTTCCACAGCACAGGCTGTGCCCTTACTGAGGGGGCACCATCCCAAGCACTGCAGGCAGAGTAGGGAGTTGGCACCACAGCCCAGAAACAAAAAGGGAAGGGACTGGGATAATTCAGGAGCAGCAAGAAACAGGCCAAGAAGGACACAATACGGAAGCAAAGTCCATTCAGAGGGCAGAATGAGAGACGAGCTACAGCACATGCAAAGGGAGTGGGCAGAAGGTCCATCGTGAGGGAAGGCACATACCCACAGCAGAGCCCCCAAATTCATCCAGAGGGCAGGGCCAGAGGCAGGGATGCAAACAGGCAGCAAGAGTCAAGGGCTGAGCTTAAACAGAACCCCTAGGCCAATGGAGAGGGAGCAGAGTAAGAGTCCCAGGTGGGGCTGGGCAGGGCTGTTAAAGTTCTATTAGTGCCTTCAGGACACAAATAACTACCACTGGATTAGTGTCATTGGAAGCTTTAGGATATCTTGCTGCAAGGAGGCATCTGAGGTAAAAATTACTTTAGCTTTCTGGATTTGGAGCTGGCAATCCAGGTGGAGAAAGCTTGAAAGCAAGGTGTGAGCAACAGAGGCAAGATTCATGCCACCAGTTAGGAAACCAGCCAGTTTTTAGCTAAAGCCTGAGCAGTTTATGACACTGATTTATATGAATGCATATAAGTGTATTGGTACAGCAGATGAAAAAATGAGATCCAGGGGATTTCTCTCCCTCTATATTTCACTTTATCCTTTGTTCCATAGGTAACACTGCATCACTTGACATATCCTGATCCTTAGATAGAAAACTATTTAGGCCTGTATGGACTTCTCTGCTGTGCTCATGGCTGCAATATTTGAGTACTTCAGAAACATTATGAAATTTATTTTTATGACACCTTCTTTCATCTGCTTTTCCTCATTACTCTGATAACTGTATTGTCTCTGAGGCTCTTTCCCATTCATTGTATTGAGAGTTCAGTTGCTCTGACAAATTTTTTTGAAACTGGATGGTGTTTTCCAAAGTTATTGTGGGGAATGGATCCGAGAAAAAGATGCAGGCAGGTAGGCAGACTATGTGATTGTATAAACATCTCCATTTCATAATACCTGTCTGAAGTGCCCTGTGCATCACCTGGAATAGTTTGCATTCTTGCAGTCCTGCTCTCCAGATGCTTTCAGCTGGGGTTGCTTCTGTCACTAACACAGGCTATCAGCTTTGAAAGATGAGAACTGTTGCTTTAAATATTGATATTCTGGCTTCATCATGCTTCAAGTTTTGTAATCAGTTTTGCAAAGGGTATATGTTTATAAACTGACATACCTGAATTTAGAGGATGTAATTAGTCCAGGAAAGGAACACAAATGTTTTGCTGTACTCAATCACCATCATATTGGCTTTAGTGGCCATGTGAAAGTGAGTTCTACTTTTGTATTTTGGTGTAGCAGCTGTGTTCTTGGACTGTGGCTTCATGATGTAAACTTTTTTTGGGATAATCTGACTTTGAGACATTTCCTTACTACTTCTTTCTATGCTATCACATCATGCCCTGAGTCATGTATAAATTGGGCTGTAAAACCAGACCATGTTTGGGAAAATGCTAAACCGAGGGGTTTTTTCCCTTGGCACTAGTATTTTTAATCTGGATTAATTCCCTCATCTGTCTCACAGTACAGTCATGCTGTTACAAGTCTGGTATTGCTGCCAAAGGCTTTGATTTGTGCATCTACCACCTGAGCAGCTTTGAATCAGGACACAGAGGAGGTTATAGCTTTGTGGATTTTAATGCCAGGATGATCAGTTCCAATCATTTAGCTTGACCTTCTATACTAAGCGTGACCATGAGTTTCATCCAGTAGTTCTTCCACAGAGCTCTGTAACTTCTGGTGGGTTTATAGCACATAGTGTAGAACTATATCCTGTTTTCATACAACAGTTCCAAGAAATTACATGATACTTAGCCACCTTTGACTGCTCAATGCTGCTTCACCTGAATTCTGATCCACAGTTGAGAAAGTGAGTGAAAATATTCTGCTTCTTTGTCCTGCAGTTTCTAATTTTTCTAAACTCTATTCAGCTTTGTATAATACCTGAACCTCTTGTTTTCTCTCTGCCCATTTAGTTTCTTCACCTATTTCAGTAAATGTTGTGGTTGTTGCTCTTTCTCCTGGGCTACTCTCAGTCCATTTGGGGGCTTTTTACCTAGTGAATGAAGGTTACATTTGGAAGCCTTTCAGGCCAGAGTAACTGTTGCTGATTCGGAGAAAACGTTTGCCTTTGGACTCTGTATTCATTCTGTAATGTTGCCAGAGAAATTTGGGATACAGCAGTTTGCAGTGACATCAGAGTCTACCCCTTACCTGCTTATAGTAAAATTACTCTTCTTGGGTCATTTTATGTGATTAAATGAAAGAGTGTCTGCTATTCTGCTTTGTTTCTCTTACAGCTCAAATGGGTTCTGTAGTCTCTCCAAACGAAAAGACATATCCATGCAGATTTGTAAGAAATCCTTCAATATCAGGTATGAAGCTGATGGTTCATGTGAGGAGATACCACTCAGCCTGTGACAATTTCAAGACACAGCTCCACCCTCTGTCTGAATTCACCTCCCTCAGCCTTTACACACACACACACCTGGCTGTGCCTCAGTCCATATTTCATTCTGCTTTCTTGCTGTTTTCTTTCTGAATTCTACTTTGATTTTTATTGGTTTTGGGGGCAAACTGTCCTCTTATTTTTGCCTGCAGTGCCAATAACTCCATTATCAATCTGTAACAAGCTGCACACAGCTGTCAGGCTGAAATGCAGCATCTGAGTTACAGCAGATGCCCAGCTCTTGGTGAGTGCCTTAAGGATGGAGGAAGCAGAAAGGGGAATGAGACTCAGTAATTTAAGAAGTGAGTACCTGAATCACAGTGTAATGAGTAAATACCAAATTCAATACTGTTCAAATCTCCTGAAAGTGAATGGCACCTCTTGCATCTCTGAGTTCTGGGCACAGCTGGAATCAGATAACGTGAAAACTTAGCTGGGGATTATGCATAGAACTGCACAAGATATCTGAGGAGGAGGTAGATAATATTTGCAAGGGTTACAACAGCCTGGTCACTAGAAAATTGATGTAAAAAAGCAAGTTTTACCTTATGTAATCTCCACCATGCCAAACAAAGAATCCTACTTAGAACCAGATCCTACTCCCTTTGAAGTAAGTGGAAAACTTTCCATTTGCTTCATTGTGGAGGATCAGACCCACAGGGAGTCTCGTTTGTCTCTGTAAACAGGATAAAGAAGCAAAAGAAACATCCGAGGCCACTTGTAAGAGTTTCCTGGCAGTGTAGGTACCAATAATTAACAAGTAAAAAAAAAAATCCTAATGCATTATGCAAAAACATTTTAATCCACATTTGCTTTCCTCTTTCCATACTTCTCACGGGCTAGAAAGACAGTTGTGAAATGTTTGGCAAACAAAAAGGACTTTGGTCTAGATTCTGTGTTCTGTTCATATGCACTTTCTGCTTTGTAGACTTTGTTCTGGAAGCACCTCCAAACTCAGCTAAAATCGGTCATTAAAGCAGATCCTAAACCTGACAGTTCTGTAGAGACACACATAACTTTGTACATCCTGCAGTGTCAATACCTTGGACAGGATTGTGTTCTGTTGCACCCAGCCTTAGGACAAGACTAGCTGCATTCAGCTGGCCAGGTCCTGACAGTTGTTTCACTTACAACACCATATTAATGCCCTCCACTAAAAAAAAAAAAAAAAAAAAAAAAAGCTTCTCTAGTTTCTCGGGCAAAATACAGTCTCAATAATTTCCTTTATTGACTGGGGAACTATTTGTAAGAGTTTGAAAAATGCAGGCTGTGATATTCAGAAGGGAGAATTTTGCCCTTAGCTATTATAAGAAGCTACTGAAGCTGGGTGAGGAATGACATCTCTGTAGCTCTTTGTTTTTTTTGTCTGAGGAAAGCTAAATAGAAACCAAGAAAACAGCACTGTCAATAGCAACAAACCCCAGATTCAAGATATGTTTGTCCTGAAGTTTCTTGCCTATTTACATCTCCCATCTTCATTTCTCAAAGTTTTCCTCCTATCCAACATGATATTCTCAGTAACTCGTAAGGGAAATGTCATCTAGTTAAATTGAGTTGGGGTGGGTGCATGACTTGTTAAAAAAACCCAAAAAATCCAAAAACCCACAGAAAGAATAATTATTACTGTTTTGCTGCCAAAATAAGAAGTCAGAGACTATTTTCATTGGATCCTATGGGCCTATTTTGAACCTCGCTGTATTTTCACAAACTTATGACCAGAGGAAATATGCATGAAACTACGTAGGATTTCAAGCTATGAGGAATGATGCACCATTTGGATGTCGGGTTTACAATCTGCGGTTTTCTTGCATCCGTTTGTTGCTGTGACACTGTGGCATCTGTGACACTGTTTCTCACAGAGCTGCACTTCTTACTGGCAGGCTCGGTGGAGAAGCAAGAAGCTGGATGGGTTGCCATGACTGAAGTGTCAGATCCACAGATAAACTGATCATTGAGATATCATCTAATAGCCATAGATCATCCAGGCCTTCCAAAATGGTCTTGAAAAGTATTGGTTCAAAAGTATCACGAAATTTGTTTTATTGTTCTCCATTATTTAGCCTCCATGTAGTATCAGTTTAGCAGTGTTAGGAGTATTACAAATGGAAGAGATTTCTGTCAGAGTAAGAATAGACTTACAAGTTAACACAATAATGTATTTTATAAGCCCTAAGTGCAGAATGATCTGATTTTGGGCCTATCCCATGTCACATAATTACAGTTTTCTACATGAAATTGCTTTTGTTTTTGTTAACTACAGAAGATAAATACATCATAGGAGGACTATGAACAATTAAGAGGCCAAAACTCATATTGCTTAAGACTTTCTGTGGAGGTCTTTATTGTTTGCAGCATTTTATTTAATTACCTAACAGCAGCCCAGGAGACATAAAGCTGCTCTGCCTTCAATCTGTGACATTATCCCCACCAGCCACATTAAAAACTGTGGGTCTTGGCACTTGCTGTGTCCATATGCACCTTAAGTATTAGATGTGGCCAGTGGATTGAATCAGATTATTTCTGGATGTGCAGTGTTTGTAACAGATCTTTTCCACACCCTGTTTTATGTGGGTCACCATTACCATGTGACTGAAAGCAGAGCACCTTCCCTCTGCCAAGAAATTGCAAAATGGCCAAGATTTTTTGCAGTGTAATTCAGCTGATAGGAACTCTATCACTGGTGTTCAACCCTCAACAACAAAGACCTTTTCCTCCTGCTTTAAGGCAAGGAGATTACTGTGCTGCAAGCCAAAAAGTTATACACTTATATAAACTTCCTTATGCTGACTGTGTAAACCCAACCCTGAGATCCGGACCTATGTGAACTCTCCCCTCACCACCACAATATCATCGTTGGTGACTATTAGATGAAATGTAGAAGTTCCAGGAATCTGGATCTTTCAGGAATGGGTTTTCATTCACATTTGAGAAAGACTTAAGTTGTAACATCTAAAGCACAGAAAAGAGGAGTACAGTAGCATAATCATCTTTACTCCAGTCTTGTGTGGCCTGGGAGTAGAGTTTTAAATTTTTACCACCTCAGGTTTCACGCTTCTCTGGTTAGTGCAAAAAATAGAACCTAAGGAAGGATATAGTGAGAACCTTCCAATCTTATCTGGAGAAGCAGGATCAGCTGCTCAGTTTGATCATTGGGATAGAGGGGACAAGAAGGAATGACCTTAATTTGCAGCAGAGATTATTTAGGCAGGCGTTAAAGAAACACTTTCAAAATGCTAAAATCAGAACAACTACTGAAGGTTTGAATGTCCTTCACCAGGAAAATCTCATTCAACAAGCATTCACTAGTGAATGCTTTCAGTGTGCTTGATCATACCTTTATGTGAGGACACAAACCAGCCCACTTTCCAGGCCTTTCCAGGCCTCCTCTAGAATTCTAGAGACAGTTAAAATTATGGAAGGCTCTCCTTACTTTTTTCACAGCTGTGTTTGAATTCTTGCTTAGACAACGTCTTGCTAATATCTGTGCGAATCATGTGCTGCATCCACCCTCTGTCTCCTGGGACATGAGTCACTCATTTCATCAAAAACTATTTCACCTTCTGCCCCATGAAGTCATTGATGGCACAAAATGATTCTATCCCCTTGTGACCAGTGGGAAAAAATATCCAGTCATAGTTTACAGTGGTTATGCCAGTAACATACACAATATTGTGTTTTCCTTTTCTGATGGGCAGAATGTTTATTTTTCTACCAGCTGTATTCATTTAGTGTGTTATTCATCTATTTGATTTCACTATGTGTATATTTAACAGTTTGCAGTAAGGATGATGCACTCTTTAAACAGCTTTTCTCCACACAGCTATGATTTAAGTGGGCCTGTATTATTTGAATCTGATAGTATCACATAGTGTAGCTGAATCTTGGATTTATACCACAGATGGAATAGATTCAGAAATGATTTGAAAGTCATACAGTCCTAATTATCTTACAATATCTACTTCTGAACCTAGAAAAGTTGAAAGGAAGACTATGAGTACACATTCCAAAATAACATAAACCAAAATGTCAAGTGTACCATGTACCTAAAGTGATAGAAATTAACTTAGGATGTTTTTCTTGAGTCTTGTATGTCGGAGTGCACCAGGGACTAGAGTACTAAAGGTTATTTGGGTTTTCAAAACTCAATACAGAGACAGAGCCTTCTGGATCCAGGGCAGATATTGACTAGTTTAAAGTGGTTTGAATTCTGTTTCTGATGTACATACCTGGATATTTGATTAGATTAAATCTCCCTGTGATTGTTGTTACAGTTGTCTACATAATGCTTGCAGCTAAATCAAAAAGGAGTCTTCAATCATTCCCTCTGAGTTTCCAAGTCTGAGTGTGCATTCAAACACAACTCCTTTTATGCACATTCAGAGTCAAAAGCAGATAAAAGACTGAACTGAAGGGCCACTCCAAGTACTACAGAAGAATTTTACTGCAAGGTTTGGCTTTTTAAAGAAAAATATTCTAACTTATTTAAAGAAGCATGGAAAAAAGAACAGGGGAGTAGAAATTATTTTCACATCCCGAGCACTGCTGTCTATGTAGTGAAAGTAACAAGAACACAGAAGGTTGAAAACCTAAAAATGAAGGCTGAAACCCTAAGTGGAACAGAACTTCTCATGTCTCCCAAACTCGGAAAATCTGAGATTTGAGATCTGATGCTGAAATTCTGTTCAGGGCAGACTTTGCATCAAAGATATTAGCTCACTTCTGTGAAGGCATATAAGTAGGAGATTTCATTCACCATGGTTGGGGTTGGTTCTCTGTTCCAATTACAAAGGCTCCTTTCAATTTATAGGCATCTTGAGGTCCAAAATTTTTAGCAATACAATTATTATACATAAAACTGCAGAAAGGAGTGTAGGAAATATTTGCCCAGGGTGGTGTAGGTTTCACTAATGTGGTTTGACAGTGCTGCCCTTTTTTTGGATAGACTTAGGGAGGCTGGAATAGGATCACACACAAAATACACATTTAGGCTGAGGCAGCAGAAGCAAGTAGCAATTGTAGGAAGCTGGTAAATGTCTGGAACTCACCATGTTCTCCATGACCCCTGTCCTGTTGGCAAGCTCACATTCCTCTGCATGCCCGTTGCAAAAGCAGCTTCCCCGGATGATCAGGTCATAAATAGCATAGTGGGCGAATCTCTGGGGTTTCTCTACCAATCCTGAGCCATGGCATGGACATTCCTGTCTTTTCAGCAAAAGGAGGCGGAGGTTGGTGAGTTTCAGCAGATCTTGAGCCTCAGGACTGTAAGGGTCTTCGATCTTGTTAGCCGGACTTAAGGCACGATAAATCACCTGAAAGAGAGAAGATTCACATGCCAGAACAGATATGGGATTCTGCATACACAGCAAATATCCCAAGAAAATGTTCCTATTGAGGAAGAATTGTTCATATTTAGGAAAAGGTAATAGTTCCTATTTAGAAGACTCTGCATAAGCAGTTGTGGGGCTGTGACTGATCCCAGAGCATCACATCTGAGTTACCACTATCTGGCCAAGCCACAGCAAGTGACTGTGCCCCTGCTTTCATCCCATCTCAGGTGTGAGATGGGAAATGCCTTCGTTTAAACGTCTCTCCCTGGGGTTACTGAGCCCTGTCACTTCTTGCAGTTCAGCCAATATGTTAAGGGACAGTTAATTCCTTGTGTTTCTGAGCCAAGTGACAGCAATGTCACTCAGAGAAATCCAATGTTTATCGGCATAAACGCAGTGTTGATGCCATCCAAATTTCTAGAAGCATTTTAGGACCATTTTTCTTTCTTCCTCGTGAACTGATCAATATAAATACTTGCAGCATGTAAAATACTTCTACTTTTTGCTTGCAGAACCCAAAAACGAGCTTGTGGTACATGCCTAGGAGATAGTTTTGTTCCATGTTGATGGCACATGGGGAGACAAATCCCTTTAATTAACAGAATCTGCTGCCAGGCTTCGCACAGAGCACAGCAAAGGCAGTGCTGCCTCTCCCACCTGTCCACAGCATTTTCTATTTGGTTAGCTCTGTTCTTTTTTTTCTTTTAATTCTCTTCTCTTATATTGTCAGCTTCTTACAAAGCTGCAAGCAGCCCTGCTTGGTGAGATCAGAGATGTCCATATTTTCCTTGTTTGATAGAGCTGTGGGCAGATTGCCCAGGCTGTGCTGTGCAGGTGCCTACATTCCCCTGACCAATGAAGCCATGACAAAATAGCCCAAGCCTTTCCACCCCAATGTCTACATTCCCCTGGTCAAAGGAACCATAAGCAAATGGATCATTCTGTTTTGTCCAGGTGCCCAGCATTTCCCTTACTGATGGATTCACAGGACAAAGACCAAATCTCTCCAGTTCCCCTAATCCAGGATGGTCTGATCTTTTAGTGGAAGCCATTACATGAACCCTCTCTCTTTCCCAGTCCCCTGGGGACCATACAGGAGTGGAGTGGCGTCTCAGAGTCCTGAGCACCTGGTTGTGTACAGACACACACATCTCCTTCCCACGTGGTCAATTAAACTAAGACCAAGGCAAGGAACTGGGTGGAAGAGTACTGCAGAGTGGGCTGAGCTCAGAGATTTCAAAGAATGGTTAAGAGTCCCTGTGAAACTGTTCAAATTGGCATAAACCAGAGGAATTGAGGGTAGAGCAGTCTGTGCAGTCGCTGGTTTTTATAAGCTCTATTCTCACACTTCGCATTTTTGTCTGTGGCTTCTCTAATGCACATGCTTAGTAAAAATGGGATCTCCTTTCAGATAGGTTTCCAGAGGATACCCACCAGATGAGTGCCTTGAGAACATAAATGCTAGAGGTACTTTGCTCCAGAAAATAGACATCTGAAAGGCAATTGATATAGCATTGGTTTCTGCAAGATCTGCTCTGGTCCTGCCAGTGACCTCCTTATACAAGGCTGGGCAAGAGGCCTCGTGTCTCTGTGCCAGAGATCCCAGCTGTGAACAGCTATGGGACATCTCACAGGAGACAGAGGGGAAGGCTGAATGAGGTGAAGAATAAGAGTTTTTACTGTGACTCTGAAAAAAATCAGCAGAAAATGGCCAAAATGTTTCTTTTTACTCTCTGGCACTATACTTCTTGATAGCAATAGTCTTGCACTGTACTATGGTAACGGTGAAGAAAATCCTGTGCACTACTAGAAACCTATTTTGTACATGGTATGATAAGATTAAATAGATGGATTCATATTTTGGGGTCTCCAGTCAATTATCCATCCTCCCCATGCCTTAATTGGCATTTAGAGAGCACTGAGTTCTTTAGGCAAAGAGCAGCTGTCACAGGGTCACTTGCTTTCACCAAGCTGCATTGTTTCTTGTTCCTTTGCTTGACAGCTTAGAAAAAGGTTTGGTTTCCTGTGGGTTTATTGTTTTGCAAATATTTTCATTTCTGGCCTTGCCTCTCTTGAGAGGAGTTGCTTTGGCATTTTCCATATCCCATTAGAACACTGAACATCATTTGTGAGCAGAGACATTAATAGCTTGGAAGTCCCATAGGGATTGTGGCATCCTTTTAAGAAAAAACAGTATTCCATTCCAGCTGAGGTACAAGAGTTTGCTTGTATGATTAATTCATGACACATTTCTGTCTGGAATAAGCTCACTGGTGAGACTGGATTTGCTTGTCCTTATTTCTCCCAAGGCAAGTCTTGTTAAGTGTTAAAGATCTGATTTGGGTGACATAACAGTAGGGAGGTCTTCTGGGAGTTAAATGTTCTTCTAGGATTCAACCACCAGTAAGGAATTAACCTTCCTTAACTTTGTAAAAACCAAAGACATTTTGATCAGCAGATATGTTGTGCCAGTAGAAGTAGGCTTAGGTGAGCTACATTTTGCAGAGGTAGCAGTTTTATTTCATAACTGAATCGTTTAGCAACTTTATTTCATATATGCATAAAACTGGAAAACGGAATTTCCCTCTCTCGTCCCTTCTGGATATCACATTCTCCTTGAAGTATTGGTGGTTAAAATCCCTGGGCACGGGAAATTGTATAAGGTAATCACCATCTCTTGCCTAATTTTTAATATTTGATTGAATGTTTCCTATCACATTAAAGTGCCAGTCGTAAAGTGGTTCCTTAACATATACATTGCCCTAGTGTCAAGAACAAGATGTTGGTATCCATAGTTTCTCCTCATTAGTCTACTATATGTATTCAAACAATTCTAGATTGGGATGAATTTTTTAAAAAGAACTGTTATCTCACCTTACATGTTGGGAATTATTTTTCCATAAATGCATAATCTAACTACAAATAAACAAATTAAAAAACCCAAAACCCCCAACCCACTAAACTTTTTTTTCTGTTTTATAAAGACATGATTATATTTTAAATTAATGTATTTGGGTTTATAGCCCTCTATGGAAAAATGGATCCTAAATTAAGAGACAGACTGGTGGTGGCTATATATATGGGTTGATAACTTTATATGATTTAGGAAAAAAAATTATTTAATTAAAAAAGGAGAAGATGCAACTTTGATAAAAATACAGAATGCAACTATTTGGTCATAGCCCCAGCACAACTGTTCAGTATAATGCTCAGCAAGTAGCTAGGGCCTCATGCTGTTCTGGATTGAATTCAGTAGGAATTCAGTTTTATGTACTGTTTTCTTTCTGTAAAAGTGGGATACTGGTATTCAAGTACTTTGTGGAATGGGAGGAATATTAATAAACTTGTAGCTGGAAAATTCCCTGAGAATTCCTGGAGATGGATGTTCAGTACATGCAATTTTAATAATTACAGGCAAGAGATAAGAGTTTGGCTGTCTCATCTGTTGATGGCATAAATGTACTAAATATTAGATTATAAATGGATCCAAGTATTAGTGAGCTCCTAGAGCCATGAGCTGTAGGAAGAGACATTCCACCTTTTCACTGTTGTTTGTTCCTTTTATTTCAGTTCACAAGGTTTGTAATTCTAAAGCCTATGCAGCAAATTCCTTCTATACAGGTAGACATTTGACTTCTGCCTTTTGCAGAAAGGCAGAAACGTTATTATTTTTTCATTTCCCAGAGATACTGTGTAAATTTTCAGTTTTCCATTGTAGTCATGAAAAAGACAAAAAAGTATAATGAAAAGTGTTTTCTTTTAATTAAGGTGCAAGCTTTGAAAAGAGCTTTCCATGATTTTCACTGTAAAGCTGTTTCTCCTCTGATGAAATCTCTATCTGTTAGCAAGCTCTGTTCTTTTTCTGCTGTAACAGACTGCTCTGAAATCTCCCAGTTGTTTCCCTATGTGTAGCAGTGTGCAGCTGTCATAAATGTAGCATAGGCACAGCTGCAGAAGAAAATCTGATGGTGATTGAGTCTGGTTAGGGACACCTTAGAAATCTTCCCATTTAACTGGGTGGAAGTTGAGAGTGTTCAGCACCTCTATAATTTAACCCTTTGTAGAAATACATCCTAGGTCACGAGTTTCTCTTATAATCAGGAGCTGGCACTGGAGCTGAATGCTGAGTAGGACATTCATGCTTATCTGTGTATCTGCTATCGAGCGCATATTTGTCATTCTCATTCTCAAAAGTCAATCAGCTGCACCTCAAAAAGATCGTCACTACCCTGTCCTCTCCTGACCTTCCTAAGAGCAAGGAAGTCTGGAAAATGCTCTAAGTGTGCAAAGCTGAAAAGGCAGCCACTGTTAGATGACTGGTTTTGCTGTATACAAGTTGGCACAGCCTCCCACTGTTTTATCACCAATCAAGAGATCATCTTCATTTCGGAGACAGTGTCTCAGATTTTTGATTTCTTGCCATAGGTTTTGCTTCTCCATTCCTGATGCATCTAATTCTGTTTTCTTAATCTGATCTTCCAGCCAGTGTTAGTCAGAAAAGATGTGGACACAACAAACGTTCCCTCTTGCGAACTCATAGCCTAAGGTCAAGGAATATGAACCATAAATGGAGGGCAGTGCCAACACATGGCCTTCTACAACAGAAGATCCTTATGCAGAGCAAGAATTTGATATTACAAATCATCCATAAGCCATGTTAATCATGTTGCACACAATCAGGTTAATGAGGTCAGAAATGTCTGTGTGCTTATACTGGGTCCATCAGAAGGAAGCTGTAACAAAAACTCTCATCACTCCTAAATCCTCTTCATTAAGAGATTTTCATGTGAGTTGATTTTGTTCTTAAAGGAACAGTAAACAATTGTCTCAGAATTTTTCCCGACCCAGTGGCATATATCCTCTGATTTATTTGATGGACTTCCATCTTGTGGTACAGTAGTCTTAATCAAGTAGTGTTTTTCCTGATTTACTATTTGGAGCACAGAGAAAGTCTACAGCGCATCCATTCCTTATAAGTGGAGCCACTTTTATCTCTAGGTCTTGGGTGAAATCTTACACATGAACAGACTTAACTAAATGTATAATCTCACTGTGACAGTGATGTGTGGACAACTGTAGAGCAAACATTTAAGTGTTCTTCTTTTGCCTGGAGCTTGAAAATTACAACAATAAATAACTGAATTTCATAGCATTTTAGGCAACAATTTTTTTTCACAGTTGAGGCTTGGGGAAAAAAAGTAATGGCTGCAAATCCACTAAGGTTTTATAAAACAGAACGAGAAGAAAAAATAATTTGATATCTGCTGCCTTGTATATTCAGGAAGTGCAGAAGATGCAGAAGCAATGCTAAAAAACCCCACTGCTGTGTCTTTCTGGCTGGTTTATAATGTTCCAAATGTTTCTGGAATGGCTCATTACAAACCAGGTCAGAGTAGGACACTCGGTGCCCTCCTCAAGTTCACTTGCCAGGGATGGGATTGCTGGACTAGTCTCAGTCAGTTCAAATTCTCTTCAGAGACAAATCCTTGAGCCCCTTAATTCTTCCTCCAGAGAAGCAGGGCCTGGCAGTGCTATCAGCTTGTTTACACTGCTGGTGTTAACTGCTTCCTCTCAACTTGCCTCTGCATTCTATCTGCTCTGCAGTTCAAGTTAAACGAAATGCTGAACAGACAGCCCTAGTCATAACAATCAGGCACTTACCTACACTAGTGACTAATCCCTCCTGGAATCCTTTCCAGATGGACGTTGGAATAACCCAGCTGGAAGTTGGAATAACCTGAGCATCATGCAACTTTGAGAGGCCAGTCCTGATCAGTGTTGGATAATTCACTGCAGTGCAAGACCCTGACCTTGCATCTTAGCTATTGGGAATTCAACCTTGTGATGTGCTGAGCAGGTTTCTTTCCAGTGACCCCACTGCCATATGAAATCAGAACTCTAAGAAGCCACCGAAGCCTCAGTGGTGACCTCTTGAATTATTGATGTTGCCACTTAATGAGGGGGGGTGTGTGTGTGTATGCACAGGGGATACTTCTTTGTTTATCAAACGGGTTGGCATGAATACAGTAAAAGAGGAGCTTGAGAAACACAGCAAAAAATGTAAGTCCTTGGAACAGGATCACATATGTCCCACACAGAGCCTTGTCCCTGGCCTGATTTGGTGCTTGGGTGCCAGTGGTGCCCCTGTGCCACAGCTATTGCTCAGAGAGTCCCCATGGATGGAGAAAGGCAGCAGAGGCTTCAGTGTCAGTGCAGAAGGAAAGACCTTCCAGAGGGTTGACTGCAGCCTCTCTCTGAATAACCTGGTGGCTTTGGAAGCTGACAGAACTGCAGACAGAACTGCACCCATC
Organism: Dasyornis broadbenti; assembly: GCA_013397935.1. NCBI lineage: Eukaryota > Metazoa > Chordata > Aves > Passeriformes > Dasyornithidae > Dasyornis > Dasyornis broadbenti. The sequence continues at coordinate 2,104,352 of VZRN01005367.1, forward strand.
ACAACGTGGCTTGCTCTGGCATTCACCAAGTGTGTTTAGAAGAGTAATTAAATGTCTTTTAGCTACAAACAGGGTCCACTCATCTTTGACAAAAGGCACTGCTGGGGACTTCTGTCCCTAAAGAGGTCACCACAGGATACAAAACGGAGAATGAACAGGTCTTCTGTGCAAGGCACACTTAACATGTTGCCATAGAAACCCGTTACTTAATTCAGGCATACACAATTCTTCCAGCCCCCAGTGAATTCCAGTAATGGGTTTATTATATCACACTTCATTGGTGTCATCTGTCACACAGACACTCACATAAATGAACCAGCCTTTGATTCAGAACTCCCTTCCACTAGCTAGACCTGTTAGGGGAAGGGTCTCCTTCTGGGCCTGGTGGTTATGAGCAGGTCAGTGTTCCACCCCACTTTGCATGCTAATATCTTCCTTTCATGCAAACATCGTATTCAATGGAGGAGAACATTTGTTTTCATTTCCGGATATTCCAGTTTATTAAAAACGTGCTCTTAATCTCTCAGATCCTTGAGTGCACGTGCTGTCAGGATGCAGGTTCAAACATTTCGGTCCCTGTTTCCCCCACATGATGTTTGAACTGCAACTCAAATTAAAGTCTAGTGCAATGTTGTAGTAATTTCTCCTTTGGTTTGGGCCAGAGTTGATTTATATTAGCTGACCTGAAGGCTCATTTTCGGCTCCATGACTCTACAGTACAGTGTTTTTAAGTTAGAAGAACAGATGGATGGACAAGTGGGTGAAAAAGGGCTCAGTTGATTCGTAAGACTCCATGCCAGCATTCCCTGTAGATGCACTTACAGATGATGAACAGACCTCAAAAATGTGGTGTTGGTTTTAGTTCTTGAACTAATGCTGAGTATCCTAGGGTTTCAGATAGATAGATTCTATCTACTAAAATACTCTGGACCTGAACAGAAGTAAGGGATTTAACAAGTGCTCGAGTAAAAGAAAATGGAAAAGATATATTAGAGAGTAATCTTCTTGCATTTCTATATGAGGTGCTCCCCAATGCCTTCTGTCTCAGGTGCATCTTCTCTGAGATGGAATGGAAATATGTGACCCTGTCAGAGGTGAAAAATAAGGGGCAATCTGCCAGAGAGAAGGGATATGCCTTAACATTACATTCTGCTGTGGCATTGTCATATCACTCATCCTAATGTCTTTCGCTCCATTCTAGTCTTCCAAAATTTTCTCTTCTGACAAATTTTCTACCCTGCTCCCAGGAAGAAACTCTTTCAGTGGTCTTGGAGACGGGAATGTGCTGACTGAGATGTCTCTCAGTTTACAGGTGTGTGTAGGTTACTGCAGCTCTACCACCTTCTCCTTTCACACCTACATTCTCAGTTCTGGAAGCCAGTTGGCCTGAAATCCTGTTTTGTTATATGTCCCAGCACGGGTTTTAAACCTAAGTGTTCTCAGTAAGATATCTCTTTTAATTCCTTTTGTGCCTTGTTAAAGAAGGAATTTGTGTCTGTTCTCAGAATGAATAGGACCCAAGAATAACCTGAGTGTCATGTGGTGAAAATGACTTCAAACCCCTCAGTAAAGAAAACTGGCATTTGTGTCAGAGCATTAATTAGCACTTAAGTTGGAACAGTTTTGATCATTTCAGAAGTGCTGTCAGCTTGTGATGTGAGCCCCTCAGCGATCCAAGGCTTAGCTAGAATCAGTAACTGGGAAGGTCAGAGTGGAGATGAAAAAGAGGCAGAGAACACTGAAGAAAATGCTGGTGCGGATTCAATCACCTGCCTTCAAAGTCACTTGAGTCAGTGCTTGAGGGGATGCCCTGGTGACGCTTGTGGCATCTTCAAAATAAGGCATAAAATTGCAGTTTTGAGGTGCATGGGCAAAGCTCCCATGAGACCTGTGCTGACAGTAGCAGTGTCACTCAGGCAAATCTGATCAGGTATCACTTTAAATAGCCACACTCTGCCTTCCTTTATTTCAGTTCACAAAAGAATCTGCTGTGTCACACTGCTGACCTGAAAGGTCTGGTGCTTCTGCACCCTTGCCATAGGGACATTTCATGGATTGATTAAGAGGTCCCTGTAAAGTCTGTCCAGAACCTGACAATCCTTTTGGGTTCATGCGCTGTGAAAGAGTATTTGTCTTGTCCTCTGTTAAGTTGCCACACAGATTCCTGTGTGCTGCTTTAAAGCTTCAGCACTTCTCCTGTGGAGGAAGTGACCTCTGCATGTATTCAGTTCATGTTCATGAAAGTATTTGGGATCTGCAAGGGTAACCTGTAAATATAGGACTGTTCTTACTATTACGATTGTTTTCTGACATTACTACCATGGCATAGATTGATTAAGCACACATATCCTCATTTCAGTGTAGCCGCTGCCCAAATTGACAGAATCACTTTGACACTTGTAATCACAAAGGCTTGTGTTGGATGAATGTTTTATTATTTGATTTTCTGCCATCCACTTCTCAGATTTGTTGTAGCAGCAGCACATGGTGTTAATGATATTCCCCAAGGTTAAGAAAGCACAAAAGCCAACATAGTGCAGGGGATACTGTACTAGAGAAGGAAGAGTTGTTTTGCATTTAAGGCCAAGGCCTTAGACCCTGTGTTCTGTCCCTCACTAGACCAGAATTGTCCTCTTTTACCACAAAACACTTCACCTTTCTATGCTGCTCTGTTCCCATCTGTGAAATGACAGCAGAACCCTTGTACGTGTGCTGAAGATCATTAACTGGTCTTGAAAAGCACTTCCAGATTTTTGATTGGAAGGCACACAAGAGCGGAAAAATATATTACTTGCTGAGGTTCTTGACGTGGCAAATTGTAACCTCTCTACAGAAGACATTTGGATGTATTTGACTTGCATTTGACTTTGACATGAAATGAATCATGATAACTGACCAGCAGAATTACTACTCCAGAAATACGACATTTTAGTAGTAAGATGATCTGTTCCAGGTTTCTGATATGTAGAGATGTTTCTTATCCTGTTGCACACAGATGAATTCACTCTCTCCTTACTGCTGTGTCCCTGCCTCAGGTATAGTACATTACTTTCTTCTCAAGTGCATTTTGAAGTGCACTGTTAAAACACTGGGTTTTTTGAAGCTTATCTGGACCATTCACCTCACACCTAAGCCTTATTTGCAGCACAGTATTACTGCTGGACTTGCTGACCACTTCCAGCCATGGAAACCAAAAGGATTATGACGTCTGTGAGGAAGAGAGAAGGAAGTGAAAGGAAATGAAAATACTCCAGCCTGTGACTATAGGAATATCTTATAATCTTGCTTTGTGCCTTTATGTCTTCTCTGTAAAATGATACCAATGATATTTATGGTCTTTCCCATCTGAACTGTTTCAAGATTGATGAATGAAAAGAGTTATAACTAAACTGAGTATCTGATTACTAATCGGTCTTTAATGTTCTTGTCAGAGGAATTTATCAGAGCAATTGTACAATTATTTAAAAAAAAAAAGTTTTGCATATATTTAAAATCACATCAGAATTTTCATACTGGGAAGGGCTTTTCCCAGTGTTGGATAGTGAAGCTTGGCTGCTCACTCCCACTTCCTACTTCCAAGCAGTTTCATTACTGAAGCCTATGGCTGGATACAATCAGCCATAGCCACCACTAGCAAGAAAAGTGAAAGCAAGAAAACACTGAACTTAGAGGAATTATATATTTAAAAGTCAGCCAAGCATCTAAGACTTTTTATATGGAGAAGAATAAGAAAGGTCATGCAGTTAATGTCATCCTAAAGTGAAAATGGTTTGGATAAATCAGACTCTACAGATCTGTATTTCCCTACATCTACTTTGTTAGAATTCTAGTTCAGTTTTGGGTATCTGCAGTGTAAAATTAGGCAGTGTTAATATTATCCAGTGAGCTCTCACAAAAGAAATTTGTTAAAGCATTTATATCATTGATACATAATTTCTCTCTTCCCATTTGTTTGCTTAACACAAAGCCTTGGGCATGGGCTACCTTTCTTAATTTATCTGCACTGTATCTCTTTGAGCATACACTCAACGGTTTTCAGGTAGTCTTGAACTGTTTGACTTTAAACTTAGTCCAAACCTCACTTATTGCTTACCTCTCCTCTGGTGCAGGGCACTGCATCTGAATACCTGGAAGTGCACATGGAGCCTTCCTCAATGAGATCATCCTGGAGCCCAAAAGTAGCTGTACAGTTGGCAGAGAAATACTTGTAGGGCCTCCAAGTCTGCCCATAATCCTGGGATCTTTCCAACACCATCGCAGCTGGGCGAGGTGACTTGAACACAGCAATGACATGGGTCAGGTAGAATTCTGTCTCAAAGTCCACTTGGATTTCTTCCCTGTGCACCCCTTGGGCAGACTGCCACCAGGAGATGGGGTTGACAAAGAAATCATCTGTCATGTCAGCAGGGAGGTGGGAGTTGTCAGGCTGGTTGGCGTTGCACTTGGTGCAGCGGGGCTGCCCACAGCCAGGGGAGGTGTGGTGGAGGAGGTTGTGGTCTGGGTAGAAGCAGTAGAGCTCTGTGCTGTTCTGGCCACACGTGGTGGTGGTCACTGGTGTCCTTCCTGTGGCCAGGTTCCCCACGGGAGGGTTGCAAGCACGGCCATTGCAGCGAAAGGCTCGTGGCCTCGTGGGATCTGAAGGACAGGGAGAATAAACACAACAAGTAGAATTTCTCAAGTAGTTCTCAGGGTGTAACACCGGTGACAACACAAATTTTTGGAGTCCTCATCTGGGGACGGACATCCAAGAGAACATCTGCAAAGGAGAGCTGCTTCATCTTTTGACACAAAGTTTTGAGGTAATGTCTCAATAAATCTAGTCCTTGTTTGGTGCCTAACTCAGAAACTGATCTTTGGAAAAACTCGTGGTGCTTAACTCTGAGTTCTGTTGAAAATGCAGTTGTGTCAGCCTATTGAATTTTATGGTTAACCAGAGAAATCTTGTGGTTTTGGCTTTCAGTCTAGTGAAGCTTCATATTGAAGGACTGAATCTATTCAATGCCTTTATTTTAATGGTTATCAGAAAGCAAAGTCAAACTGGACTGGACACTGTAGATACAGTAAGAAAAGAGATGATTCCTGCCCAACAGGCTACAGACACTAATTACACATATGAGCACATAAAGGTCTGTGTTTCTATAGCTGACTGTGGAGTTTCTATTGTTCCTGATAACATCAGGTGGAGTTATCAACTTGCAGCAGAGCTGAAAAGTCTCTCTTTTTTTTAAGTACCTTGACATGGAGGTAGGTGACTACATCGTTTGCGAAGTTTGCAAATACTGGCAAATTCTTGGTATCTTCAATGTATATGTTTACTTATTTCTAAATTAAGAAAAAGCAGGGATAACTACGATGTCTCAATGTTTGAAAATCAGTAGTGTCTTGTGAACTGGAATTAAAGGTCATTTCAAAACCTTATTATTGTGCTGGAGCAAACTGCATTTCTAAGGACATACATTGTCCTCTCTGCAACTTAACACTCTAGAAAGAGTTAAAGACTGATCTTGCAAGGTCATAAATCAAATCCAAGAGGTCACAAGTCAGATGACTGGATTTAGGTCCTAAGGAAATGACCGTCCAATGAAGCATAGGATGACCGTAAACCCTGGGTAATCTAGCAGCAGTTCAAAGGTCAGCTATTAATTCAACATTCTAGCTCCAATTTTAAAATCCATACTCCATTTATATTCGGTCTTTCCTCAGGTAAAATAAGTTTAAAAATCAAATTAGATCAAAGAAAGAGGTTTCCAATTCAGCCTTATAGAAGTACTCAGATTGTAAATGTTGTTGAATGAAATGGACATCCCTCTTTCCAAAAGGGAAATTTAAAGTGAGTACATGTGTCCACTTTGCTTGATTTTGCTTCTGAGTTGGTTCTGTCCTTAGTTCCTCAGTGACATCTCTGCATGGGCCAGGAAAGAAAGGTCAGACATGAATATTGTTTTGGAAAACACCTCATGCATTTTGCATTGCAGGGTTAGGATGCAAAATAGTTATTGTATGTCTACTGAAACCCATTGACCAATGGTTTGTGCCATTTTAGCCTGCATACAGGATAAGGTAGTCTAAAACTTCAGATAGCAAGGAAGCAGATCATCCACAAATCCTCTTGTCTGCTCTTAGAAACAGGTGGAAACCACCTTCAAGGTAATTTGAAGTGTGTTGGCTGACAATGGTTTTCTTTTCGGTATCTCAGTGAAGTCAGTCCTAGGAGACTGGCAGAGCTTAGAGGGCAGCTGTGCCTGGATTACAAGTGCACCTAACAGTCCTCAGATCAAGGGAATCACAGTGCCCCTCCTCAGTCCCACCACCACTCCCTGTGCCAGCACGGAAATGAGGAGTTGCAGAACCAGCCAGAGAGGAACGAAGATGGGGATTTTTGGCTCTATTTGTTCTGTTCCGTGCTCCTCGCCTTCAGCTGAGCAGGTGATTCTTAGCACTACCAGAAGTGAGCAAAGATATCATCAGGTACAAGTGCATACCTCAAGAATGTCTTTGCAAGTGGCATTTAGGTTCATGTTCCTGTCCAGACTGTTTGGTAAAAAACACTGGAAATAAGGAAAGCAATTTCTGTGTTTAAAGTAGATTCAGTAGCAACTGATTTTGCTCAGTGCTGCACAGAGGTGTCATCTTTGCCTCCAGATAATTTCAGTGGGACTGGTGTTACAACTGAGCTTTGAGCAAGCGTTAGTTCTGACTGAGAGTCAGGTTACTTAGAGTTGATTCAGAATGGATCCGTGTTACAAATGCTATTGGATTATGGATGATTATGTATAAATATACCATGTAATTAAAAGAAAGTCCATCTCTTTTGATGGATTGCACCACTAAAGCTTTCATAGAAGAAATGGGATGCTGGAGTTCTAAATTAAGGAAGTTGTATAAGGGGGAGTTTTGAAGACAAGAATGTGAGAAAGCAGAAAAGGAAACATTTTTTTTAAGGGAATGGCTGCTTTTTGTATTTCCCATAAATGAGCTATTAGCTTTGTATTGAATTTTTAGCTGTTTTTTTTCTGAACCTTGAAAAGAAAGAAAGATGCTTATTCTCCTGAACAGCAATCACAAGAAGGCTTATCTTCTCTGCCTGCTAATGCAGCAACATCAATAAACAGTTCCTGTCTGAACTGCTGTGTCATTAGGAAAATAGGAGAAGAACAAAGTGCAAATTAGCAGAAGAGAGTTTGAGAGGAGGAAAGAGATTGGAAAACAAAATCTGCAGTCGATTAAAAGCTTTGTATTTAAAGAAATCAATTGGCAGAACATTGCTTGGCCAAGGATAGTGCAGCCAGTCCATCACTCTCTGGTTCTGTGGAAATAACATGAAATGTTGAATCTGGACAGCAAGGGGAGACTGCTGCAGGAGAGAAACAGCAGCCAGGTGAACACACAACTTACCCCAACTGCCAGGAGGACTCACTGAATAATTCATAAAGAATTAAACAGTTTGATTACGCATGGGCACTGCAGGTTATTATGAAGTTGGTTAGCTTTTCCTCCATGGAGGGTGGCTTGGCTCCATAAACGGTATGATTAATTTATTTGTTTGTTTTCTGGTCCCTCAGAGCTGTGCCACAAAGTGGGAGGTCAATGGCACATGCCCAGCACGTGTTAGAACAATGGTGTTATCTGATGATTAGGGAATCATACAGTTCAAGGGAGGTCATACTATTGATATTCCTGGGACACCATGTCAAACAGAGAGCTCTTACTTCAGAATCTTGTAATGCAATCAAACATTCTAGACATTAACTAAAAACAGGTTCAATTTTTTTTTTTTTCCTTTTTTCTTTTCACCCTCCATTGGATACTCAACAGAAGAAAGGTCATATGACAACTCATCCAAAGCCTGCTGATATGACTGGAAAGATGCCTTATATTTTCTGACTGATTTGATTTGGAATTTTTATTTCTTTTCCATATGCAAATTTATGATTTTGTGTGTTTGACTCTCCTGCAGTGAATCAGAACAGCAAATTCCACAGATCTCAGAAACAGCAAAACTTTTGGGCACCTTCTGCTGTGTCTTGGATAGAACAGTTTCAACATATATGTCCAACCTGGATTTCACTTGTTATATATCTGTTTAACTTTTTTCTTAATATCCAAAACCTGATAAATGTTATTTTAAATCTAACCACTCTGGGGACTTAAGTTGTTCAAGTTTTTATTAGTCAGACCTAGAATTTTTGCCTTTAACACTGTTTCAACAGCTGTACAACACTTTGGTTTGTCTGGGGCCAACATGCAGTGGGTTTGGCAGATCTTCATCCCTACATGAGAAGCCTGGTGTATTTCTGCACTAAAACAGTCCTGATAACTGGAGCTAATGAGCCAGCCTTCATAAATATCCCAGAGGGGAAGTTCAGAATGTGCTATGAAACCAGGCTGCCTCCATGACTTGAGGCATGGACAGAAGGATAAGATGCCAGGCTGGGGCTCTCCTACATCGTGTCCAGTTGCAGTCAGCCTGTCCACATCCCTGCTGGAGCAGCACTGGGCTCTTTCCCCTGCAGCCTCCTTAGCAGATGAGCTGAATAACCTCAGACCAGATGAAACCAAGCCCTGCTAATAATCAGGTCCTGCAAATGATTTTAAGTTTGATGGTAAAAATGGCCAATTTTGACCACATCACACCATTTTTTTCAGGGCTCCCACTGGGGTAAGGGCTGGCCCAGGTGCTGCTGCCCGGGACACTGCTCACATGGGGAGGTCTGTGGCTGAAGCAAGAGCCTAAGCTGTCGTCAGTTCCACTCAGTGCCCCTTATGCAAGAGTTTTCAGATCACTGCAGAATTTATTTGAGGGGAATAATGACCTCCACCTGCATAAGACAAGGGGAAGGATTGTCCAAGTGTCACATCTTACAATATAAACCTGACCTAGCTGCTCCAGCCTAAGCAGTAAGGTGTTTGTTTAGTTTTTATTTTTTAATATTATGTGCCATGTGCTCCCCATAGGCTAATGAAGTATGCCAAAAGCATGCTTCTCTGTACATCTCTCAGCTCTAAATAAAGAATCAAAAATGATCAGGTAACCCTTGTGCTTTCACAGGCTGATAGTTTGCGCAACATTTTATTCAAGCACTAAATATTTATTTAAAGGGACATTGATCCTTAGCAGCATCACCTTCAATATCTAATTATTTTGCTGCTATTCACGATGTCCTACACTATTATTCTGAGTGAGTTTAGCTCCAAACAGAACACACTCCCTCCCTGCAAATTCACTTTCCAAGCAGCCAGCTGGGAGCTGCGCTTCCTTGAAGATACATTTTCACTTAGTGAATTGGATGCAGAGCAAATTTAGGCGAGTTTGTAACAGGCTGCCTTCTGCAGCAGTGTCAGCAACTTCACAAGAGATCTCAGTAACCTTTCTGTGCTGTGTGTCGACATATGTGTCCTACAGGGCGCCTATACCCCAGCCAGGGAGCAAGTGAATGCCCAGAATCAGGCACTAAGAGAATTAAGGCACATGTACTCCCACCCCTCACTCCATGTCACGTTGTGAGAGAGAGCCTTTTCCCTGAATGAGTTACTGGGTAATATGACAGGATGGTAAATTTATGAGCTGTTTTCAGTGTTTAAGAAAATAACTCTAGAAGTTATGGAAATCTTCTGTCTGTTACCAGAGGGGCTCTAGCTAGGGAATAATCTGAGGTGCATCCACTTGCTCTGCCTCTGCCTCCACTGGAACTTGCAGGACAGCTGAGCACTTCAATTGCTTTCAAATCACTGCATGACGAGTGTTGTTCCTGTCCTAATGCTCTGAGCACACAGGTGAAATTTGAACCACTGATATGCTTTCCTGTACAGGAAGGGAGATTCCAGGACAGTATCTCAAAGGAAAAGTCACCAAGGATGTACTGTTGTTTTATCAATAATTATTTCTATTTTTCTGACCTGATTCTTGTAACTAATATTTTTTAAACTGAAAGATGTATTAAACCACAGTACAAAAATAATAATTAAAAAAAAAAAAAAAACAAACTAATGCTTTGCTTGCTTTCCTTTAAGGAATTTGTCTTCATCATAATCCAGGTATTTTTAGAATCCCATGTAAATACCATTAGAGCTGTATCATTCCTGTGTAGGCTTATTTGTACACCCACATATATACACAACTAATATAAACATATAAACAGCTAATCAGATTTTCTTTCTGTTTAATCCATTTTCTCTAATGCTAATTTAATCCCGTCCTCTGCATGTAAACTGTTAAGATTTCCTAAACAGTGTGTCCGATTTTTAATGATGCAATATTAAGTTAGCAGAGAATAATTCAGATTCCTGCACTGATGCTTTCCAAGGATGTTGTTATTTCACTCTTGTCCTGCCTAGGAAGGCAGTGTTTCATCCTCAAAACAAACATCCAGCATATCTCACTCCATCTATTTCTTTCTTTCTCTCTTACTTTTCTTTTGTTTGCAAAAATAACACACTTCTTTCTTTTAAGGATGTATGAACCTGTACCTCCTATGATAAGTCTTTGGAAGGAGACTGAACTATAAAGGTGGGTATTGCAGGAATAAGAAGCATTTGTATATATTGACAAACACAGATTCCTTGTAAAAAATCCAATCTAAAATAAAGACGTTGACTTTTTTTTTCCCCCACAAACAGAACTGATTTCTATCCCCTTTCCCCTTGATAAGTTTAGGATAAATTGTTTCAGAATGACAATATTGTTTTATTTTACTTACCTGCTTCCCCATGTCCAGAAATAAAATATTCCAAGAACACAATCAGCATGATGCCTTTATGATGCATGGCTGTCAGTAAAATATTTGTCCTCAGTGAAGCAAAAAAGACCTGCAGTTATCTACAGGTTTGGTGCTTGCATGGCTTTTCTGTGTTTCCTTTCTTTCTGCTCACCTTCCCCTCAGTGTAGGGGTCAAGGCTGCTGTCTCATTCTTCTTGCTCTCGTTTGGGTCCAGAGGTGGTTTGGTTTTTTCCAGGGCTCAGATGCCTTCTGGGTGTCACCCATACATTGCTTCCAATAGATAAATAAATAACGAGGGGGTTTTGTGCCTTTACCCCTCTCCATGCAGCGGGCAGGGGACGTTCACATCTCTGACGCAGCCCCTCGGATGCACCATCGGGGGCTGATGCGAGGCGGGGAGCTCTGCTCGCTCCAGTCCTTGGCGCTTGTTTGGATGCTATTTCGAAACTTTCATTTCTGCTCCTTGCTTTTGGTGGAGCTTCGGCTCGGCTGTGCCCGGGTTCGCCCTGGCAGCCTTCCCTACCCCGCAGCACCTCCCGCAGCCTCCCGCTCCCCCGGCTGGCGAGGGGGTCCGGGCAGCCTGAACCCTGCTTTGTTCGGAGGTGCCCCCCTGTACCTTCTCTCCCTTTGCTCCCTGCAGCGTGGGGTCATAAGAAGAAAAGAGTTGGCTTTGGTCCCTGAGAGATGATGAGAAGCAAGTGCTTTCTTGGCTCTTCTCTCTTTATTTTGGTTTGTTTTATTTTATTTAATTTCCCTCCTCCCTCCGCTGTCACGGAAGCCGCTTCTCCCCCACCTCCAAGGGATTTGCTTCACACAGCGAGCGCCAGGGGAGTGGAAAACAAACCCAACGCCAGCTCTCCGGGGCCGGTGCCCGGGCAATCGCCGGTGTGTGCTGCTGGACCGGCTCCCGGCAGGGGCAGGGGCTGCCCTCCCGGGATGGAGGTGCAGTGCCCAGCGACCAGACCAGAGCACGGAGAGGGAGACGGGGCTGGAAAATCCTTCCTCCCTCCTGCTACAGCAGGGCTCAGGGCGGGGGGTCCTGCCCTCCCGAGGGCGGGTTAGTTATCTGCAAGTTTTGTCTCTGCTCCTTTCAACCTCTAGCACATCTCTGCGTCCTAACCGAGCACTTCTCCTAGCAGTTCTCCTCCTCTCTGGTCCTGTCTGGCTGCAAAGGGGATTATTAAAACATGTGATCTTTTTCCTGGGCTTTATATGTGCCTTTTTTTTCTTTTTTTCCCCTGCCTTTTTCTTTTTTTCTTTCTTTCTTTTTTTTTTTTTAATGTCGATTCCGCACCTCCTCTTGGCTGAGCTGCTCCTGGCAGGGCTCAGCTGCGGGCGTTGTTTCGTAGCCGCATCCTCTCTCTCCTCCTGCAGCCGGGCTACGTATGCGTGCGTGTGCTCCTGAGGGTGTCCGTGTGTCCTTGAGCGTGTCCGTGTGTCCGTGCGCGTGTCCATGTGTCCCTGTGCGTGTCCGTGCGCGTGTCCGTGTGTGCGCGCAGGCGGGGGCGCGCCCGCGGCCGCCTGTCCCTACAGCACCCTCTGCCAGCCCGGCCGGCAATGACACCTGCCCCGGCACCCCTGGGCAGCCCGGGCTGCCCGAGGCTCGCTCGGTGCCAGCTCCGGTAGCACTGCACAGCCATCGGCAGGAGCTGGGGACAGCCGGGCAGCGAGGGGACCAGGGGCTGCCCCGAGCTGGGAATGCTGCGCTGGCAGAATCCCTTAACCAGGCTCGATAACTCCAACACAAACCCAGGGACACAGACAGGCTCCAGCACGTAGCAATCAGGGGGTGAAAGTGTCCAACCCTAGGAAAAAAAACTAATTCAGGGTGAGTCCCCCTATCTTCATTCTCTCTTTCTTCAGGGCTCTGGCCAGTATAACGCCCTTAACTTCTGCTTGATGTTGGGTCTGATGAGAATCCAAATGCAGACAAGGTTATTCTTGTGCCCCTGTGTGTGCAGGACCAGACCTTAAAGGGATTTGAAGACTGTAGGTCATACAAAGAAGAATAAGGAAAGATTTATTTCCATTTGAGGTAGAAATGTTTGTGTAAGGCATGTAGCTATGTTTTGGGGTAGAATTTTCTGACTTTACTCTTCTGTTTTTTTGTTTTTTTTTTTTAATGTTTTTAAAATGAAAACTCAGTAGAAAACTTTAAGTATAGGGGCTTTTCTGTCTACTTTTTATCATTGTCTTTTGTTTGAAAGCAGCTAATATACGGTATAATTACAAAACAAAATTCTCCTGCTGTAAATGACAGTATCCTTCAGAGGGTATGAGTCTGCTGTGTACTCAGCTCCCCTGGGGTGCTCTGAGTTCTTTCAACTTGAGCAGCTTCACTGGGAGCTGGAGATGTGCAGCATGTCCTAGAGCTAAAGCAGATCTGACATTAATGAGAGGCTGTCATTTAATAACTGTGCTTTATTGTCACTGCTTGTTGATCGCTGCCTTTGTGGAGAAATGCTGTATTTTTGCATTCACAGGTTTTAGGCTCATTTCTAACTGAAATGCTTTGCCCAGTTAATTTCACCAAGCTTAAAATGTGGCACTTGTAGTTCAATGGATGTAATAAAGGTCAAGAAGCTTCCGTATAATTTAAACAACAAGCCAGAATGGAGAGCAAAGTTCATGTTGCACTGTTAAGTGGAAAATCAGAGTTAAGTACGTTCATTTACCTGTGATGCCTGGATGGCAGGACCACAAGACTTTCTAGTTGTTGTTGACTGTAGGGTATAAAAGTGACACAGAACTGAAAGCCTTTATTATTCCTCCCAATTATTGCCTGTCTTGAGAAATCCACTACCAGTGCTAATGAGTATATTTCCAGTTCAAGGCTTTAAAAATCCATTCAAGCCTGTGAGCTGAGAGCAGCGAACACCTAAGGGGGAAATTTTGCCTTTATGATGACCACTGCTGTTATCTGGAAGATGAATTGATGAGATCTGAGCAGCTGCCCGTACCAAGGGGTGTCAAACAGAGAATGCCCATCTTAACTGAACGGTGTGTATGAACAGTGATGTGAATAATTCTCAACTTTTGTTAGCTCCTAAACTATAGTAACACAAATGTATGATTCTTGAGGCCTCTGTCAGTGTTCTTGCTCCAGACCATGACTCTCACTCAGACATTGGGGGAATCAGGTACTTGGAAAGTGACTGAATTTTCTCAGTGGCTTAGCACAGCACCAGTTGACAAAGCACCCAGAGAATAAACGACCAAACTGTGAATCATTCATTTTGGGGGAGGAGGGAAGAGCCAATGGCACAGCACAGAGCAGGGAGGTGTGTCACCTGTACCACCTGCCCTCTCTATCTGGCAGGCCTGGTTGCCAAAGCCAGAGGACAGTGTGTCCTCTTGGAGATCACCCTGGAGTGGTGGTGCATCTGAATCCTGCAGCATCTTGCTTGGCTGCACCCTTCCTTGTACCTCCCGTTCCTCGTACCTCTCCAGTCTGCCTTGCCTTTCCTCCTCGTATTTCCTCAGCAGCTATGACCAGCCTGAAGGAAATCTGTCGTGGCCTTCCTCTAAACCCTCTGCCTGAAAACAAAGGTCGGAGAAAAGGAATACCCCACGCACCTGTGAGAACCCCCAATCTCACTGCTCAGGAGAAAAAGGTAACATGGGGTTTCACAGAGCCTCATTTCTCTTCCTTTCAGATAAAGGCAGCTTGGGGCAGCAAATCTGATTGCCTTAAGTGCTTTTCTGAGTGTGAGGCTAACTTTGTGTCAAATATCCTTCCTTGATGTTATAATTCACTGTGTAGTGGGACAAAGGACTGGAAACTCTTCTCGCTTCCTTTCGTCCTCCTCCAGAGTAATCAGGTTGTTATGAGGGAGATTTGCTGCACGACAGCTTCCATGACTTTAATGGCTAAACAAGAGGCATTAGAGTCCAATGCTGTCAATCCAGCACTGTTCCTTGGAGAGGAAATTCAGAATGCTGTTGCAAAATCACTGCATATGTATGGGAGTGAAAGCTAACCCCTCCAACACAATGAACATCAAAGGTGGTGAATCAGCATCGTGGTAGCAGCCACACATCTTATGCACCTATATTTGCATTAAAAATCTGGAGATGATTTATTTTAGCCAGCAGTCTGGGCATCCTGCAATTTTGGTGAGTTTGTAGGGAGTTAATTATTTGTCTTTAGTTGCGTAATTATTTTCCTGTCTCTTTTTGTTTAAATAGTCTTTGTACACGCTAAAGTAATTGTTGCATTATTTCATGTTCAAGACTTTAAAAAAATCAGCAGCAGAAAATAATGGTCCATGGGTGGAGATCCTTAGGAATTTGTGTGGGAGAGGATAAGGTGGGTTCCTTAGTTTGGAAGTCTGTGCTTCATCACATGTAACATCACTTACACTGTGACACTCCGGTCAGAACACAGAAGTTCTTCCCCAATAACAACTTGCACACAACTTCCTTGCCTTCGTGGGAGTTCCCCACTGGCATCAGCAGGCAAATTCTTTCAAAGTCCACTTCCACAAACAGAGGAGAGTCTAGTCAAAGGGTAGAAAGGGGAACAGCTGTGAAATATCCAAAGAGGATTTACTTCGGTGTCAGGAGCATTCATGGCTGAGGCATCCTGTCTGTGCCTGGGACAGCTCAGACACGTGGAAATGTGGCTTCTAAGTGCAGGAGATGGCTGTGGTGATGGCTGTGAAGATAAGGGAGTGGGGAGTGAGCTTCACTGCACATCAGAGCATTGCCAATCATCTCTGTTTGATTCCTTGCCTTTGCTAAATCCCTTTTCCCCAGAAGTCTGATATAGCAGGAAGGAGTCCATGTCGCAGGAGAGGAGATGGTATCTCTCCAAAGGATGCCAAACCTTGCTCTCTAACCTGGGGAGAGGAAGGCAGTGATGAGATCCTCACTCCCTATATAGGAACTGGAATATTTTCCTGCCTCCTTTAAGTTTTGGAGCAGTAGACTGATTTTCTCCCCTTTTTTGACGGTGTAACATCCGTCTCTCATCTTTCCATTTTACCTACTACATGTGACAAGAGGTCATGCTAGTTGAATATCTCATTAGACTGCTAGAGGTTTTAAAGCTTCCTTTATGATTTATTTTATGCTTAATCCTCCACCTTAAATGCTTAACAGAATTAGAGGTTCAGCTGGTATTTGTTTCATATCTGAAAGGTCAAATCTCTTTTTTGTAAGAGATGCTCCATGCTTTAAAAACCAAGTAGACAGAAAGGTTGTCTACAAGGTTTTTTTAAGCCTTGAGACAGGCTTCCAGATTTTGTTGAGAGTGTGTAATGCTGAGCATATTATAAGACTTGTCTTTATGTATGACTTTGTGTTCACTTTCTAATTGAAATATTCAGAGGAAGCTTTGACAGAAGTGAAGTTAATAATGCTCTCCTGATTTCCTCTGGATTTGTCCCTCTCTTCATATGCCTTCATTCCAGTTTTAGTTCTTGTTACAATAATAAGCCTTACCACTGCCAACATTTTATTTTCTTGGGCCTCCTCTTGTGGTTATAATAGAAATCCTGTAAGTGAGATTTATAAAGAACTGTGTGTTTTGGGACTTGCTGAAGAAGTATCTAATTCTTCCTATCATACCAGCTTTAATCATCTTGGATACATTGAGCCATATCTCAGAACTGACTCTCATTATATGTTTCCTGAGTTCTCTTCCTTCAGCATTCTTTGCCTGGGGCCTGAAACAGCCACATCCTCTTTCTTTCCCTCCCTCCACATCTCAGGAAACCCTAGCTTTCTCTTTCTCAGCATCTGTATCTTAATGTAAGTATGCTACAAAGAAACTACACTTAAAATCTCTGTGTGGTGTGTCCTTTGCAGAACAAGGATATTGCATGCTCCATACTCACTGACATTCCAATAAAGCTGGAGCAGCTTGGGAAAAATGGGCACCTCTCAGTGTTGCTCAGGATCAGAAAAATTGGTATGGCTTCATCCACGCAGCAATTCCCTTATGGATCTTAGAGCCAAGTGATGTTACAGCCCCCCTGCTAACCAGCAGGATCCTCTCTCCCCTGATTGCAGGATCTTGTGTTTCTGTGTGGGCACTGAGGTCGGTGATGGGCCTGGATAACCCTGATGAGCCTCTCCTGAGGTCTCCTCCCACACCCTCTGCCCATAGGCTCATGGGCTCCATTTAAGCTCAGGCCTGGGGTTTCACTCTCAGTTGTACTGGAGATGTCTTTGGGGATTCAAGGACATTTGGTGTCCCTGTACCCAACCATGGAGCTCCTGGCTCTGGGCTCCCACCTGTGGGCTGATATCCCACTCTGAACCTCCCTCTGTGCCCCCCTCTCTGCGGTGACCATCACCAGACCTGGTCCTGACTCGCATGCCCAGCTTAGTTCTGGACCTGCACATCAGCCTGGTCTTGCCTGATGTCCTGGGCTCCTGGTGGAACCTGGCTGCCACCCCTGGGCTGCCCTACTCTCCTCCCTCAGGTGACACCATGCTGGGCCTTGGTTTGTGAGGTGCCTGCCCTGGCTGTGTTGGCTCTGCTTGACTCCCTATTCCTTAGGGAGCAGCTGGGCCCTCCTGCTTGGGGACATCTGAGGATGAAGAGCTGAAAACCAGAGCCTGAGAGCTCATTCAGCACCTGAAGCTGTTCTTCAACCTCCTGGTAAAAAATGGACTGTTTGACCTTCATGATTTCTTTACACATCCAAAAATGAGGCTACTTGAAAAAGGTTTTATGTGGTTTGGTAAGGCTGACATATTAGCCCCTGTTTTGGGACATCTGGATGGTAAAGAACTTGGTTAAACTTTCACCTTTGTGGCTCATAGGCCATTTATGGCAATGGCCAGTAAGAAATCTCCATGTTTACTTCCCAGCCGAGCTGATTGAAACTGGGACCTCTCAGGCAGAGTAATAAATGAAGCAATCTTGCTTGCTGCTTAGAGAATAGTGCCCCCAAAGATCCTGGGTCTGGATGTCATCAGGGAGCAAATGACACGTGGGAGGGAAGCACAGTCTCCACTGGAAAAGCGGCAGAACTAAGAATGAAATTGTAGAGTTAAGCCAGTCACTTCCTCTCCCTGCGCTTCCCTTTCCCTCAATAAACAGGGAGACTGCAAACCTTAATGTCTGGGTGTCTCAAGGGTCTTAAATTGGAAGGCCTGATGATCCATTTTAGAAAATGGAAATGAATGACATTCCTTCTGAAGAGACTTCCTTCTGGCTCTTCAACAAATGCCAATTAACAAACTGGCTGCTTTACTTGATTTCTCAAGAGAATCCCCCAGCAAAGAAATTTACAGCTGATTGATTGGAGCGGGATTTCATGGGCTCTTTTCACTGTATTTTGTTGGCATTGTGAGGTTGAAATCTTGCTTAAATAGCAGCAGAATCATGTTATAATATATAAATTCTAGAGAGTATATAAAAAAAGACATCCTAGTAGTGATAAGAGCTTAAACTCAAGAAACAAATGTTAGATCCAGCTGGCAGATTTAAGAGGAAGACTTTTCATTTGCTTACATTGCATTGAGTTGAGTTAAATTAGTAACTCAGCAAATTCAGAGCAGATTTTTTTTATAACAGCCTATCAGACTCAGGATTATAACTGCAAATTATATTTTCAAGATACCAGTGAAGTCTATACCTGCCTTTTCAGAGGTACTGGGCATGTGCATCTTAAGGTTCTGTCAGTGGAAGTTATGAAAAGGAAGAACATCTAAATATCAAATGCACAGAAATATTCAGAATGCAATGTGTCAGAGGGAAATCAATCCTTCTAAAAGGCTAGGATAATGGTTTTTTATGGTGCTTTAATGAAATGTATTCTCTTCCCACAAAAGCATAATGATCAGCCTATTTGAATTTGCTCCTTGAGTGTCTTTCTCAGGTTATTCAGTTTATGACTCAATAATGAATATGTAAAATTCTTCCTGATGTACATGGTCACTGCCCTTTCATAAAGCAGTCAGGCTTCATCCAAGTAATTTTGAGCACCCCAGCTCTTATATTGAGAGACTGTTGCACAATATCTTACATTTAAATTCTTCTAATTTCAAGACTACATTTTTTACAGGTTATTTACAGTTATTTACTCCTTTTCCAGCATTTTCCTGAAGCTTCTTCTTGCTTTGACATTTTCTTGCAGATAGTATCACCTTTATTCAGTTAAGCTAAACAAGCCATATTCTTAGTCCTCTTTTATAAAATCTCTATTGTCTGTGCAAGGTGCCCTCCCCACAATTCATGGAACATTCAAGTTCATGTTTCATTAATGTTTACATCATCAAAATTCAGGCTTCTGCTAATGTGTAACATTAATAGGATAGAGGCTCAGTCTAAATGAATTTATTTGAAAATCAAACCAAATTTTTCTTGCTTGAGTTTTATGGTGAAGAAAAGTATTTGCCCATCAGTTTAATTTTAATACAAATAAAAAATTGATCAAAGACTGTGGGTGATCCTTGCCACACTGGAAACAAAAGATGCAGTTCTCATAGGCAGCCAAAATACCAATGTTTGCCTCTTGATTTTGTTGGGTTTAGGGGTGCAGTTGATTTTATTTTTGCTTTAGAAATTTCTTTTATGTAGAACCCACTGTGATGGTTGCTCACCTCTGAGACTGGCTTTGGAAATCCCCGTGTATTTTGTCATTGTGTGAATATAGATGGGATTTTTGTGTTTATTAATAACATGCCCTTGAAAAATTACTTCTTATCTAACTGTAGAAGAATGAAGGGGTATTAGAAGATGGAATTTGCATCTGGTAGATAGGTTCTCCCTCTTGTCATTCTCTGTGTGGAGTGGCAAATCTAATTTGTAGGATTTTAGTGGTCTGATCCCCAGGTGATGTAAATCAGCACAGCTTCCCTGATCTTGAAGCTGTATGCCTGCTCAGGAGCAAGGGTGCCAAAAAAACCCTCTCTCAGTAAAGAGGCATTTTAGATTTCAGTGTATTGTTCCTTCGGGGTGCTCAGACAAAGGGGCTGGAGAGCTCCAACCATCAGAGCCAGACCATGGCTGGGTTGAATGAGGAGTTTTGTTGCTGAGCTGAGGGCTTTGTGAAGTTTTTCAGCACTGCTTAGCAGGGTGGATGGGGATGGTACTTAGACTGGATGGTTCTAGATGCCCTTGTTCTGGATATCTGCCTACAGCCCACCCTGTACCCCCTCCAGGAGGCACTCGCTTCCATTACCCAATTGGCAATGGCAGGTGTCACAAACTCTACTCAGCCCTGTCAAAAACTGATGCAGAAGAAAACTTGATCCCTTTCTGACCTTTCCACAGCCATTAAAAATCGGCCTAAGGAAGATGTGAAATTCCATATCATTTGTGAATCTTTTCGACCAAAAGTCCTTTAGATGGTGTCACCATTTGCCAGGGAACTTTCAAGATCTTTGCATGAAACTGGCTATTTAAAGATGACAGAACCTTTGTTCTCATTATGGTTTTAATCAAATGAAACACAGAATACAGAGACATGAGTTTACAGGCTGTTACTAAAGATAGTGATTTATTTATGGATTCTTTCATCCAAAAAGACATATTGTACTTTGCAAGCCATGGCTAATGTCTTTGAAGGCAATAGGGAGCGTAAGCCACGTAGTATCATCTGCAGAATTTAGCTGAGTGCCTGGTAATCACTTTAGCTAATTTGGAAGTGATACATGTAGCATCAATAAAGTAATGTAACCCAACACCCTCTGCAATACATTAGGACGCTAAATGGAGTGAATCTTCAATAAAACTTAGCCCAAGAACATCTTCATGTGGGAAGATGTCACATAACTCTGGGCTAGGATCCCCTTTTGAATGGGAAGTACAGTAAGATCTTCAGTGTCTTGGAGCTTAGGGACTCAGTTTTAAGAACTTCTGAACAGTGTTTCCTTGGTAGATCAGTGTCCCCAGCACTGTGAGGGAGAATTGATATTGATATCGATAAGGTTGAGCGCTGCTTACCAAATCTCCAAGGTCTCTCCAAGCAGATTTGGTGGGAAGGGGGTGGTTACATGTTTACAGCAATTGAACCTACAAGGAAAGCTGCAGGTAGAAACACTTCAATAGGGAAGCAGGAATGAAGCTCCCCTGGTGCGAGCTTGGCCTTTTGAATTGCATTGTCCTTGTAACAGCTTAGGCAGACTTCCAGCTGAGCCTGGTTAAAGTTCAGGGCCACCCACTTACCTCCCTTTCTCTTGTACCTCGTTTTTTCTTTCTTGTTTCTTTTTGTTTGTTTTTTGCAGCTGGCTCTGCGCAATGCCTTGCGTTATTTCCCACCTGAAATCCAAAAGAAGCTGGCGCTGGAATTTGCTGAAGAGCTCAGGCTGTATGGCCACATCTATATGTACAGATTCTGCCCAGATATTGAGATGAGGTAAGGACTGGATGGTTCACACTGTATTTGGCTGCCGTTTGCTTGCCAGCTTTCACCTGTGGAACTGACCTTTAAACAGTGGCATTGCTGTGTCCTAATTTACCTCTCATAGAAGTCGCCATAACATATTAATGAAGCTCATCATCTGGTAGTCTGGATGTTCTGTGTATTGCAGCGATTCCCTTTCCAGGGAGGGCTACTGCATGTTTTGGGATGCTCCATGGGGCTGGGAGAGAAGCAGTGTGTTCCCTTCCGGATAGGCCATGCTGGGTTTGGGCAGTCTCATTGCTGGAAAGCTCAGCACCCTCAATCCAGGGAAACGACTGAGCCAGGCTGTGGGTGTGGCAATGCCAGCTTTGCCACGCACAGGCATCCCAAACGCTCTGCCCCATGGCAGGGCTTAGTTTCTAGGGGCCAGTCATTACTCAGAGACCTCCAATGACAACCTTGACAGAAAACTTGCAGTAGTTCTGAGCAGCTGCAAGTCAAGTCCCAACTGAATCAAGAAGTAAGACCAGGTGAGTGTCTGGTTGGGTTATCCATGCTCTCGGAGCAGAGGAAGCTTTCTGGGCTTTAAAAGAAAGGCAGCACATTTTCTCCATTGGAACCTTTATGTGACCCTGGTGTGTAATGGCCTGTGCCTGTTGGTCTTGGACCATCACTTCATTCTAGGGCTGCTGGTGCTAATGGTTGTGAAGCAGAACAGTTTTAGTGAGGGCTGCCAGGGGCTAGCTGCTTTTTTTAGACAGATTGATTCCTTTTTGCATCAGCAGGGGCCTGGTTAATGTCCATACAGAAATCTGAATAAAGTAACTAGAAAGCACTCTGATTTCCACAGACATCTGTATTTCTATGCTGCCCATACTAGCCTGAGGTCAGCTTTTGCAGAATTCAGCTAAGGAGAGGACAAGTGGAAGACTACCTGAGAGATTTTGCAGAGTTGGACTTCAGAGGACCCTTTACTAAACTATAGATGATGATACCTTCCAAGTAGGCTTGGATGAGTCCAGCAGCTTGTTTCCATCACTGGCATCAGTGGTTCTTTGATAGCTTCAAGTATTTCTTTTTTCTTTGTGACTATTCACTGATCACTTTCTAATAAATTATTGCAGTCTCAGAATAAGAAAATGTCTTTTGATCTCTGTAGTCTGAGAGTATTTGATTTTTGTTGTGCATGTCCCAGAGACCACAGTTCCATTTAACAGTCATGTTCCTATGCCAGAGCACTCAGCTGATACCTGAAAGTTGGGTTTCTTATGTTCTGAGCAATATTATGTGTAAATATCTCCTCTTGATGAATTGGTATCATTCCACAGAAATCCTCTTTTATCAAGTTTAGAAAAGCAGAAACCCCTAATAAAAAAAGCATTGTGGAAAAACTCAAAGGCTTTCCCTCCTGGTTTGGCAATTACTACAAGGCATTTGTTTTAGTATTCTGATGTAAAAAGCCAGGATAAAGCACATGTGATCATGGGAGGAGCCCATTTGCTCAATCTGTAGAATATGCATTCCAGATCTTGGCTCATGAGCTGGACAGTGGATGTCCACATTTTTTTTTGTAGTTGGCACGCTTCAGCCTGATCTTTTCAGTGTAACTTTCCCTGCACAAAGCAAGTGTCCTGCCATGGAGGATTTATGGTCCAATGAAAGGAAGATCATTTAGAAACAACGGCAAACGATCCCATCCCTCTTGAGGAATTTTCAGCATTGGCAGTGGTGGTGTTGCTTACAGAAATGGAAAACTCTTGATCAGTGGTTCTTACTTCCTTTAGGTGGCACACCTTAGAGGCCTCAGCACAGTTATACTAAAACCTGTGCAAACACAGCAAAGGAACTGTCCCTGCCCTGAACAGCTACAGTACAAATCCAAGAGTAGAAGTTTTAGAGCAATTTGATACCCAAACAGATGGTGGAGGAGAGAATAACAATGAGATGATCGCAGCAGGTGCCATTAAGGACATTAGTGCCAGGAAACCTGAGCTGGGATAATTTTGTGTTTCCCATACTTCACCTCTCAACTTCCCGGATGAAGTGCATCTTAGTAAAAAAGCCCATATTTCTCCTACCTAGTTCAGTTTTTGAGAGTTTCTTGGAGTCTGAAACTCAAGCTACGTGTTTTTTCATAGATACTATCTTAAATAACAAGGATGGATGAGCCTGAAGGCAGCTTCCAGTGATGCTGTTTTCCTTGGCATTGCGGGACTTGGTTGCTTGGCCTGGCAACTCTGTTACAGAGGCAACTTTGATCACCCCCTCCCCTCAAAAAAATGCAGTTAAAAAGCAGTGAGAGTTTTTGGCCACCATATTTATCAATTGTGATTAAACAATTCAGCAAATTATGTGCTGGATGCAATTTACTGGTTTTGCTTAGTTCTCATAATAGTTAAAATCTGATTTGCCTATTAAAATACATATGTAACTTCAGATCTATATTTTTTTCGTTTTTTTTTTTTTAACTCTTCCCTCCTGAATAAAAAGCCTGCAACCTAGACAAGTTTGATTATCCCTGTCATGCAGAGATATTCCTGTGGGGTGCGTTGTTCTGGTTCCTCCTGTGAGCTGGAGTGTTTCTTCTAAATTTTTGTGCCTACCCTTTCAGAGCGTACCCCATAGGGGAATACCCCTGCAGGACCAAATCAGCTGCTGCCATCATGCTGATGATCATGAATAATCTGGATCCCTCTGTGGCCCAGGTAAGGTGCAGTAAAAGGAATCTGGATTCACAGGGCAGCAGCAAATTGGCAAGATTCTTCCTGTATGTGTTCTTGTATAAATGCTGAAAAATTTAGACATACAGGAACTTGGTCGCTGCCTGAGACACAGAGCTCAGCTCTTGGTACATTGCTT
The DNA here is from genome assembly GCA_013397935.1 of Dasyornis broadbenti. NCBI lineage: Eukaryota > Metazoa > Chordata > Aves > Passeriformes > Dasyornithidae > Dasyornis > Dasyornis broadbenti. The sequence goes on from VZRN01005367.1 coordinate 2,128,232, forward strand.
CTATAACTTACGTTGAAAAATTAGTGCTGATGCTTCCTGTGTCTTTGGAGGTGCATCCCAGCTAGTGTTACAGTAACAAACACTTAATTTTGAAAAATAATATTAGTTTTTTATTCTTAACATTTTTACAATGTTACTTTCTCATTTCAAGAACAGAGAGTTTTGATGCAATAAGCTCTAGAAAAGATTTATTGCTGCTATGGAAAGAATAGCTCAGAGATACAGTAAAAGGTTTGAGAAAAGTGCTTGCCTTAATGTTAAATTTCAGGTTTTTAAATGTCACTTTTTTCAGTTTCCTCAGGAACTTGTCACTTATGGAGGAAACGGGCAGGTCTTCAGCAACTGGGCACAGGTAGGACATTGCTGGGTTTGCAACTTGTTTCACAGAGCCAGTTTCACCCTCTCCCACGCACATTCTGCTTAGGCAGTTTGGGATAATTCTTGGCAGTCCTTGCCTTGAAATACTCCAAAACATCCTGTTTGGATAGGGGAATTCTCAGTTATGAACTGTGTGGACGGAAAGAGCTTTATTTAGTGAGGAGTGCACAGACAGCCCAACAGAAATACTAAACATGTTACCATAAACACGCCAGGGTGTGCAGGATGATACAAACACCAGTTCTTTGTCTTTCTCTGATGCACATGTATGTGCCTGCATATTTTGCAGAGATAATTTTAGATTCCAAATCTAGGAAACAAAAAAGTGTATCCTCTGTTTGTTTGTGGTAGTTTTGCAACATTTTTCACAAGTAGGGTAATAAAGGCTTTGATTTAAGAATGTGCAATTCTGAGTCTTTTTCCAAGTAAATCAGATGAGCTATTAATATTTGTGCTAGCTGGCCAGTTCATGGTGCACTTTACTTTGAACATTAGCCCTTATTTATCTTCTAGGAATAATGGCAGGTGGGTAAAAGCCTCTCTAAAATCAGAGGATGCTTTAAATTGTGTTTGTATCATCTCTGTTCTCTTATATATTACAAGTCAATAAATATACTCACTTTAATCTAAGTACTGCAAAATGCATATGGGAAACATTTTCAGGAGTTGTTTAGAATCAGCAACATATTTAGAATTCTGTTTGCAGTGCAGGACAGAATCAGCACAGGTGGGAGGCTCCATCCCCCTGGAGGGCAGCGTCACTCCTGAAGGCTGGGGAGGTCTTGATTTCTGATTCTGCGGCTGGAATTAGCAAAAGCTGACCTAGGGAGCCAGCTTCTGTCATAAAGGGTCACATATGCACCTTGTTGTGGCTTTATCTGAATCTGGCCTCCTGCTTATTAAAGAATCCAAGCAAAACTGATGTGTGAATGAAGTTTCCTAGGTAGGGGAGAGGAACAGATCCCTCACTGTAGCAGGGGACTGAGTGAGCTGGGGTTTCTTCCCAGTTTGGGATTCCCCATTTGTGGTTAAAAGAAAATTCATGTTTCAATTTCCTAATCTGGTAAATTTAATTTAGAAGTTAAATGGAAGCCTTAGGCAGATTTTGAGGCAAAACTGTTCTGACTTTTTTTTTTTTCAAAGAAAGGTGCCATGGCAATACTCACCATTTCTTTATTCTGTGTATCAATTAATAAATGCCAGTTAACTATTACCTGTTAACTATGATTGTTAACTACGAGCATCTGAAGTGAGCAGTGCCAGTGGTTTATATAGTGGCCTTTATTCCCTGACATTCCCTAGGCAGATGCTGAGCTGCAAGGTGAGGTAGAAGTGCTGCCAAAGCCAGAAATATTCTTTTCTCATGTTCTCATCCAAGCCAGTCCTATGACCTGCAGTTGATTCACGGCAGAACAAACAAAACCTTTTTGTTTTTGTTTACTTAGAGCAGCAACCACATGAGTGATTCAGTTAACAGAGAACATTTTTGTTTGTAGCTTGAAAACAGCATTAAAAAAAAAAGTATCATTGCAAAACTCCAAGTGAAAAGGTTCAGTTTGGTTTATATCATCCGTGCAGACCTGTGCTTTCTTCTGGATAATTTCAAATGGAAGAACTGTGTCCAGAGGTAACTTTACAATCCTGCAGACAACAGACCTGCTTTTAAAGCTAGGATAGGCTTTTGCTTTCTCCTTGCTAGTTATGCCTTACAATGCAAAAAGATCTATTGATCTTACAGTTTCTAATTTTATTAGAATGTTTTCCCCAGGCTGCTAAAGAGTTGGGATTCAGCTGTTCTGTCCTAAGACATGAATGTGACTATTCAACATTTTTCATAAACCAAAATATAAGAAGCAAGACTTTGTTACTTTGTAACTTTGTTAACCCTTCCCTGTTTAACTGACCTTGCAGGTCGGGGAGTTGGCTGGGTTAGAAGGGACTGGCTTCAAATCTGTACCATTTTTAATTCAGATCAAAGCCACAACTATGGAGCCTAAGTGCTCATGCTTATTTGTCACTGGTGATGCTGCCTCTTTGATCAACAATTCTGGGAGGTTTTTCCCCCTCAAAATTTTGTTTGTGTCCCTACAGAAATTCTAGTTTCAAGTAATTGTTGAATTCCAATATTGCACAGGTAAATTTCTCACAGGCCTGGTTGTCACGCGCTAGAAGTCCTGTGGAGTATAATGGGCTTTGTCATAGACAGGGATGGATTAAATTTAAATTTAAAGTCAGTTGACATGGTCAAAGTGTACATACTTTTTGGCATTAAACAAGAGTAACTATTGATCTATGCAGACAAAGCTGAGATTTGTATACTCCTGGGTGCATCAAGGATTTTCTTGTGTCCACAATGAAAGCTGAATTTTCCTCCTTGAGAAAAAAGCTATTCCATTTTAAAGTGCACATTGTAAAAACCCCTTATTGCACTAGAAGATGATGAATTTCAGGTTAGGATCAACAATAAGCATGGGTATTTAATCACTTCTATAGGGAAAATTTTGCAGTTTGGCTTTGGAAGGATTGCTGGAAAAGTGCCAAGTCCAAGTGGTTGATCTCAAGATAAAATTAGAATGGCTTTAAAAGTGAAGGATATCTGGGGTTTGTACTGGAGAAATAATTCTGGAACTTATTCAGACTTGTGTTAGTTGGTGGTTTATGTTTCCTAGTGAGTGATAAGGTTCTTAAAGAACTTTATTAAAAGCAAGAATGTATTTAGAGCTTTGTCTGTTATTCCACTTGCATAATAACAATAATAATAATAATGCACCTCATTATCTCCATAGCTGCCTTCATTCTCCAAGTTTAGCAACTTTAAAGAAAACCCCATAAATGTAAGATGCAAACAAACTCCCTCTTTCCCTTGCTTTTCCTTTCAGTTTTGGTTGGTAATGCACTATTTGTCAGAGATGACAGAAGAGCAAACATTAGTGATGTACAGCGGGCATCCCCTGGGACTCTTCCCCAGCCACCAGCGTGCTCCTCGTTTAATCATTACCAATGGCATGGTAGGTATTAATTAGCACCTTGTTTCTTTTTTTCTCCTATTCTGTTTCATTTTCAAGTGATGGCTGAGTTAAAATATGATTTATACTATCTGAATTCACAACACACAGGAGAATCTGGGGTCCGAGTTCTGCAGCATTTATTCCAGTGCAGCTGCTGTTGCCTCACATGTGCTGATCTGTAGTGATGGAGGAAACAACCTTCTCCTTGTTAGAAAACCTCTGTTCTGACTGAGTCTGAGACATGTTCTTGCCCAAACCAGTTCGTCTAGGCTCAGTTCAGAAGATTGAAAAGCCCTTGGAACACAAGCATGATTATTAATCAGAGGCTCCGATATCTGGACTGCTTTTCTTGTAAGGCAAGGTGGACAAGTGAAAGTACTGGTTCATTGCCAGTCTTTTGATCCATTCAATATCTACCTCCCTGCACATTAGTTTCATGGTTGGGGAGCTGCTCTCCTTAAAACTTGCATGGCAGTCACAGTGCCAGGAAGACCAGACTTTTTTTTTTTCCTAATGTTAGAATACGTGAAATAAAACACCTGAATTATTCCTCCTGTTTCTACTGTTTTTCTATGTGTGCAACCATAGTTAAAGAAACTTAGATTGTTAAAAAAACCTGCTTACACTGCTAATTCACTTATGTGGATTTTATTTTGGTTGTTTTCTTAGGTTATTCCCAACTATTCCTCCAGAGATGAATATGAGAAGATGTTTGCTTTGGGTGTAACAATGTAAGAAGATAGCTCACTGTTAAAACATATCAAATACTTGACTAGAATATAATTCAGACATAAGCAGTGACTGGTTAAAATTTCTAATGCAGATGGATTTCAACTGTGCTGCACAACGTCCTGATGCTGCAAAGCATTAATGCACACTTAAGTGGAATTACTTCAGAGTCTGAGTTATGTTTAGCCACATATATAAGCATGTAATTGAGGTCTGCTAGGAATTAATATTAGGTTTATGTGTGAGGCTTGGCTGAACAATAGCCTAGAGCCTTAATCATAACCCACTTAAGCACTTGCTAGATCTAATTTGCAGTGGGTTTTTTGCAGTCTATGGAAAACATAAGTTATAAAACATTCTTTCACACTACGAGAAACTTTGAAGTAGAAAGTGATCTTTTTTTTTTGTAATGATTTTTTACATACTCTTTTGCTGTTGATGAGCACAAGATTATTATTCTTTTGAGTACCATGGAGAGAGTAAATTAAAACAGCCAGAGAGCTGTCCCACTTCTCTGGGAATTTAATACGAATGTGGTCAACCATTTTGGGCTAAAAACTTCCAAAGTGACTTTGTGTCTGAGAAGCACAAGTGCCACTGAAAACCAATGACATAAAGATTCTAGTGAGGTGAAAAAGAGCGTCCTTGTGCCCCAGTCACTGTGCTAAATGCCAAGACAAGTTTGCACTCGGGTTTTGATCCATGCATTTTTTAACTCAATTTAATGAGCTAAACACTCTTCCAAAAATATCTTGGTGCATTGCTAGTGATAAAACTCCAAGATGAGAGTTTGGTAACAGCAGACTTTTTAACAACAAATTGAAGCACAGTGTTTTTTGTTATGTTGGAAACACACATGGACAAGTACAGGATTCATTCCAGCTGAGCTATGAGTGGTCTCACTGTGTTCCTTGCTGTCCCCAGGTATGGTCAGATGACTGCAGGGAGCTACTGCTACATTGGGCCCCAGGGAATAGTCCATGGCACCGTGGTAAGGAACTGGGGAAAGGTGTCTGTCAGCACCTTTTGGAGGAGGCTTTCTCCCACAGTGGCTGGTGATGGGAGTGGGTTGGATTGATGTGAGAGGATCTTCTGTCTACTGAAGAAATTCTCATTGCCTACTCCATAAAAAATTAATGTCTTTTCACTTAGATATGTCTTCTCCAGAACCCAGACTGGAAGGGATTTGCAATCAAAGTCTCAATCTGAGCTTGTATTTAGCTACAATATGTGAAGTATGAATTGACCAAATGTGTTATAGAAAAACATTTTCTTGGCTGTTTTCCTTAGCTGTCCTTAGCAGCCACACTTAAGCCTCTATACCCCAAGAGCAGCATGTTGGGAACCACTGATTATTCTATTTCATGGTGAGAGAAATGAGCATAATGAGGACAGATGGTTTCACAACATCATTTTGTAACATATTTCCTTCTTAAACAATTAAAGTGTTTCATGGTGCTGATGACTCCAGAGCTTCAAAGTCTGTTTGCTAAAGGGACAGAAGATCTTAAATTTAAGGGATTCCAGGGAAAATGACTGGTGGTGATGGCTGTGTTTGTTGTGTGCAGCTCACAGTGCTCAATGCAGGCCGTCGCTACCTGAAGGCAGAGGACCTGTCCGGGAAGGTGTTTGTGACTTCTGGCCTTGGAGGGATGAGTGGGGCTCAGGCCAAGGCTGCAGTCATTGCTGGCTGTGTGGGGATCATTGCTGAGGTGAGAGCAGTGCTGCTGTCATTGTCTTTTCTCCCTCGTGTGCTGAGTCAGAACCCCCATTCTTCTGATCTGACAGGTTCCTGAAGTAACCTTGACAAACCAAACTCAAAAAAGATACTATTTTCTAAGGTTTGTCTGTCCTTTTCATTGCTGAGCAATTTTCACTGCTATTCCACTCTCTATTCATTCACTCGCCAGATCAGACTGCAGAGATATGGACTTATAATTGCTTCACAAATGATGCAGAATGATGCTGTCAGATGAGCCATTCCCAATGCTTGAACTACCCTCATTTCATGTGTGAAGAAGTGTAACTTCCACAGGCAATTCCCGTGAGAACTTCATTTTCTTATGCAAAAATATTCCATGTTAAGATATTAGTTATATCACTTAACTTCATTTAATCTTTAAAGCCTCCAGCACCCTTATCGAATGCAATAGGAAGTACCCATTAAAAATGTTTGCACAGTTCACTAATCAAGATTGGTACTAATGAAATTGCTTGATGTTGTGATTCCTTGAAGTCAATGGGATTTTAAAAGTTGACTTCTGAGGTTAATCACAAGCACTTATGAGAATCCCAGTTTTTAGGCAATGGAGGTAAGTTCTGCTGAAATGCTGATGGGAGAGAAATTCTATAGTACCATTTTCCGTGTTCCCAAAGCTCTCCCACAGTATGTCTTCTTTGTAGAGAGTCTTCCATCCTGATGGAAAGTTTCTCTGTTCCAAATATGTTAACATAGCCCAGTTATTTCCTCTTATAAACAAAGAGAACCTAATAATGATTTGTGATTCAAAGACTGCTAATGCCCTGCAATTGAAATAGCAGTTGATAGGATCCGCTGAATCCACAGATATCCTTAAGTGTGACCTAATGTAGAACACAAACATCATCATTTGGGAAAGTATATATGCCTGCATGTTTCGAGTGAAATATAATTTTATATAAAAAATTAGCTTTAGGTTCTCTCAATACCTGCCCTTTTCAGCTCTTACACTTACCATAGGATTCTGTTCTAGCACCCAGATGGAAGGATGGAATGCACAAACACTGCAACAACTTTTGAGAGAGATTGGTTCTCTGCAATTCTGTGAAAATGGTAGTGACTATCATTAGTGATCTTGACTACTTAGAAACTTACTCATTTCTTTCTTCATGCCTGGCTTTGATTTCAATACACTGGGGAAATACTCTTGGTGGAGCAGATACAGGACTGACCAAAATGCATTGAGCACTTCTGAGTTATCTGCATATGGTGGGCTCTTGTTCCTGCTCCAGAAGAAGGGATTTTTGAGAACTAAGCTCCAGTCAGAGCTGACTGGAGTGGGAGCTTGGCCTTCTCAGCTAAAGTAATTTATAGACAGTTCGCTGGGAAACCTCTGCTGTGGGTATGCCATGCTGCAGTGGAAAGAATTAGAATATCGCAAGTTGACCTATTTTAGTAAACTTGACTGCTCTGTCTACCTCAGGTCATTCACAGAAGGCTTGGGCTTCATCAGCTTTACAACAATGGTGCAAATGTGGTTTTGTTAGCACGTTGAGTTCTGCATGTATTGGAGATCTCATCAGGTACTCCCTGCAGATGAAATAAATTTATTCAATTTACTATTGAATAAATTACTAATGAATAAATTATCTTCATTCAGGCTTCTGTCATCATAATCTTTCAAACGCTGGAATACAAAGAAAAGATTCCAGTGAATGCCACTCACAGCCATCCTTTGTCCTTTTCATCTCTGTGGCCGCAGATGGTTTGGTTCAGGAGACTGAACATCGCCTGGTTTTTATCTCCTGTGAGATGATCCTTGTCGGAAATGAGTCTCAGGAGCATATGTGGATAGCTATAGATATGTACATATTATTTATTTAAGGAACTATTTATGCAAATGACATTGAATTGTGCAAGAGAGATCATTTTGTCAGCCAGGGTTTCCAAAGCTCCGACAGAAGGGATTAGTGGTGAAAGTCTTTTACCTCTCCTGTTTGACAGGAAGCTGATTGTAATTTTATTAAATAATTATGTGGAGGGCCAGATATCTCCTCTGAGCTGCACTGAGCTCTCTGGGGTTACGGCAGAGGCAACATTAGCTCATTATCTTTATGCAATTTTTTAAACTGTTGAGATGTTGATCCAAAAATGAGAATGTTTTTGAAAGTGTGGTTCAAAGGAAGATAGTTTTCTTGAGTATGCCAGTCAGTTTGTGAAAGACTAAGAATGTCACAGTAAGCTGAAGTGAAAATGTAGGATGTGGTAACATTTAAATAGATCTCTGATCTGTATTATGTGGGGATTTCAATGAACCCAATTCCTGTAATTCATACAGACCACTTAATATTTTTCCTTCTGTGCTGATTTAAATATCTCAAAAGCTGTCTCCCATGGCACCTGACTTTATTGAATAATTCTATTGGTAGTGATACTGTTATTATCATAATCTGGGGTTTTGGAAGGATACTCTTTATCACTGATGTGGAAAATGATGGATGGTTTCTCATGCTAAGAATAATTAGGAAAGAAAAGGTTTCCTGGTGCTCAAGCAACTTCTGAATACAGAACTTATTTAATTTACTTATAAACACTTTCTTAATGAAAAAGGATGAAAATGATGGGGAAAGATTATAGAGAAGTAAAAAATTCGTTAATGAAATACTAAAGATATTCAAGTTGTGTTCTCATGCTCACTCATCACTGTGGGGGGTTTAAATCTGTTGCTATACCACAGAATATTGGTTTAAATTAATTTTGCCACTTGCCTTATGCCACTGATAGCTCATTATAAATGTATTAATGATGTGCAGGCTTGTACATTGGACCATTAGTATGGAATCTGTGCCAAAGCCTCCATGGTTTGTCCATCCATTTATATTTTTATCCAGCTCTGTCTTAGGCACGTACACACTGGCACACACAGAAGCTAAGCCCAGAAAAGGGTACAGATTTGGGATTGAGCTTGTTTGGAACTTCAAAGTTCAAACAAGAGGGAATTAAAGACATAGTTTTGTTTTGCTCTGTGCTATTTTTCAGTGGCATTAGGCAGCTGGGACAGGAAAATGCTTTTCTCTTTTCTTTCCATATTTGGTTGGGATTTTCAACCAGCAGTCCAAGAACAAAAGTGAGGATTAATTTTATTCAGCAAATCATAGCTGCATCTTGGGCAGCCTGGCAAAAATGTCTCTCTGGACTGAACAAAGAAAATATTTCCTTATTCCTTATATTTATATAATTATTAAAATATATTATTTTTTCAAAAAATAGATTTGAAAAATAAACTGAAAACATTTTTCCTTCTTAATATACTCATGAACAGAAACAATAAGAATACTTAAAATTTGTGGGAAAGTATTACCTCTTGTACAATTTTAATGATAAATTTTGATTTACAAAGTATTTTGGGAAGTGATGTATCAAAAAGTCTATGTTCTGCCTCGAGCCTGGAGTAAAAGAGAACAGAACGTATAAAAAACACCAGAGGTGAAAAATAAGTGTCTGAACAATAGTTTATATATATATTATCTATATTATAAATAACTCAAGGTAATAGGGCTATTACCTTTATCTATTTGCTGCTTTTTCCTGCAGGATAATTGAAAAACTAAAGGCAAAATTGGGTGCATGGGGGGAACAGGAGCTTTAAGATCTCTGCTATTCCTCTCAGGTTGATGAAGCAGCACTTCTGAAACGTCACAAGCAGGGATGGCTGATGGAAATCTCCAACAACCTGGACCATTGCATTGCTCGCCTCAGGTAAATTCAGTGAGGTTACCTCTGCTTCCTAACCCTCACTTCACATCTTTCTGCACTGTGCCACTGTAGTCTGCACACAGGAGGGGTTGAGGGACACTTCTTATTCCAAGTCTGCTTTGGAATGTGAATCCAGCTTCCCAAGCTGCAGTAGTCTTCATTAGTGACAACTAACGCTTCACATCATTTGTACATGCTACACGTGTCTTCATTTAGTTTCATGAATATGCATAGAGCAATTACAACTAATGTTACTCTAGCAGCACCTCTCAAGCCTCATGGAATCAGTGATTAACAATTATGTAAATGTTGAAAGATCTGTTTCCTAGATAAATGTTAAAAACATATAGAATTTTTTATTTTTGCTGGGTTTGGTTCTGTGTGTGATTTGTACATGGCAACATAGAATGAAGTGCATTTTCTTCAACCAATCTTTTTATTCTCTTCCAGAGAGGCAAGGAAGAATAAAGTTGCCCTCAGTTTGGGTTACCACGGGAATGTGGTAGATCTATGGTAAGTAGTATGTATGGATAATGGGTACATTAATGCTCTGGCTTTTTGGTCAATCTAAAATTAGTTCCCAAATTTGGAAGATACATTAAATCTAGTGCTGAGCACATTACTCTAGATGCTCATGAAAAAGTGCTGTGAGAAGGGGGATCCTCATCCTTGTGTTTGCTGCCTTCCCTAGGGAGAGGTTGGTGTATGAGCTGGACACAACAGGAGAGCTGCTGGTGGACCTGGGCTCTGATCAAACCTCCTGCCACAACCCATTCAACGGGGGGTACTACCCAGTGCAGCTCGGCTTTGAGGAGGCAAAGCAGCTCCTCTCCACCAACCCAGGGAAGTTCCGGACACTGGTACAAGAGAGGTAAAGAAATGTTTTGACAATACATCTCCCTGATCTTTGAGTTTAGTTGCTCTGCAAGTGACGCAGTCCTGGGATATGATCCACTATTGTAAAAAAACAAGGACAAATTGGGCAGTTTGGGCCAAGGGAGAGGCCAGAACAGTGATATTTAGCAGGTTTTATTTTTTTTTTTTTCTCTGCTTACTTTGTGAACTGCTTAAGCTGTTCTGCAGTTTTGTGCTTGCTGTTGTTTGTTACTGCCTTTCATCTCCAGAGGCTGCATTGCTTTGCTGAAAGATATGACACCTCTTTGCTAATTAGTGAAGTTTCCTTAATGATTGTAAATTGCTTCAAGATTTGGGGATAAGAGCTATGGAGACTGAAAGCATCTCCATTGATGTCTTGTAGGTTTATGCCTGAAATTATCTGGGGTCTTTCTGTTCTCTCTGTTTACCCCTAATCCCACACCTTTAGCGAGTTCATGATATTATTCTTTTTGATATTTCATCAAGCTCAAGAATAACTATTTCCTGCTTTATTTCAGTCTGAAGAGGCATGTGGCTGCTATTAACAAACTAGCTGACAAAGGCATGTTTTTCTGGGATTATGGCAATGCTTTTCTCTTGGAAGCTCAAAGGGCTGGTGAGTAGAACCTGGAGTTGCAGTGGAAGCAAGGACATCCATTTTCCCAGCTGCGTATGTTAAGTAGGATAGAGTTGGCCACTGTAATTCTAACTTTTTAGTCTCTCTTTCTCTTTTGTTCTTTGAGACCCCTGACCCTCCCTGGCTGAGGTACAGCCTTCATAAGAACTTGTGTGCAATCTGATTTTCTATTTTATAATTTTTTTTCGTCAAGTCACTGACTATTAAAATTCCTTTGTAGGTGCTGATGTTGTGAAAAAAGGAGCAAATAAAACAGAATTTCGATATCCTTCCTATGTTCAGCACATCATGGGGTATGTTTGGCAGAGCTGGGAAAATGCTCTCAAGTACCTTGTGACTCCCTCTGTTCAAGGGGAGAGTACTACAGAGATTAGTGCAAATTCACAGTGCACTACAAATGATCAAAAGGAGGGAGCAGCAGTAGGAAAATTGATCTCACAGGTGTTATGCCGGTTAGTGTAGGCTCAACCGTTTTCAAATCAACACTCCCTTACACGAATAGCGCATTTTATCTTTGCATGAATCTTCCTCAAGCAGTTCTGCTCAAGAAGAGCAAGGTCACAGCCTCAAACTGTAACTAGAGGCAACTTCACTCCTAAGTCCTAAAAGCTGAGTGCTTGTCTCTTCAGAGCAGTAGAGCTCAATTCCAAATCATCCAAGCTTTATATCTGCACTGAAGTTAAAAGGGTGATGGAAACAGGACACTCTTTTGCCTGTGACCAGCTGTGTCTCTTACCCACACCGTACATGCTGCTTGTAGGAACAGTGAGCTCAGGAGATCTGTGCAGGGACTGGATTTATAACTCATTTTTCCTCTGACTCATGCTTAGCTTGCCTGTGCCACGTGAATAAGAGCCTGAACATAGAGTAAGGCCCCAACCAGATTAGATCTTTTCTTCCGGCCCTCAAGTGAAGCGTCTCACTATTGTATGTAAACAGTGTGGACAGCAAATGAGTCTGGACTCAGGCACTCGCTCAGAACCTGCGCTTGTCTGACAGTGTAGATGCACTCAGAGTTAGCCTGGGTTAAGGACACAAAGACCAGGTAGCAGGGAGAGTATGTTTGATGGAACAGAAGAAAAGCTGCAATTCATCTGATGATGCACTTGGTTGAACTGTCCAACATGACTATCAAAATTCTGGCCTGACTATACTTTTATATACCGGTGGATAGCTGCATGAAACAGCACTGTTTAATTTCTCAATTCATGGTCCTTGATGCTTCTGTTTAGATTAGTTCATTGAAAATGTTTCAAATTCTTCTGTCTCCAGCTAATGAAAGAAAAGCACTGCTAGCAGCCAGGATAAATAAGGAAAGAATTTCAACTATCTCTTAATGAAACATGTTCTCTTCCCAGGGACATTTTTTCCCTGGGATTTGGGCCATTCCGCTGGGTTTGTACCTCAGGTGACCCACAGGACCTTGCTACGACTGATTCCATTGCCATGGCAGTGCTGGAAGACTCCATCCGTCAGGGAGGTAAGACATCATCCCATGTCCCCTCACCGGGGAGGCTTTTAGAGAGAAAAGGAAGCCCAGAGTTGTAAAACGTGTGTTAGCTTTTGGCTGAAAAGGACAGCAGACTCTTCCATGTTCCATGTGGGCGGGAAGTCTTGCCGTTGTCCAAACTCCTGTAAGGAGTGTGGCCTGTAGGTAAAACATAAAACCACCATGGACATTGATCCCGAAGCAATTTTGGCTAAGAGCCTTTCTTTTTATTTGTTGCAGGTATTTTTAAACTTTGTCACCTTGAAACTTTAAGGCAATCAGTCTCTTTCACCATCAAGTCTTCAAGAGTAATTTAAGGAGTTAAATTGCTTTGGCCCTGTCTCACAGGTGAATGAGGCATGAAAATCTAGGGAGGCTTTCAAGAGGTTAACAAAGAGATCAGTTGCAGGAAACCCAGGGTTCCTGGGTGTGGTGCTCCATCCAGTGTCATTTTTTTGTGATTACAACTGTGAAGTCTTTATTGTCATTTGTTAATAGATTGTCAGCTATTCCTACTGACTGGTGGAACCAGTTTGGAGTACCTGCATGGCTCCATGTGCTACTCTAGGATCTAGGAATCGCACTCTTTCACTCTTCCACATCCCTGAAACTGGGCTATTACTGATATCCCCTGCTTATGAACGGGAACTGCGACAAAGCTAATTGTGTCAGCACGCATCAATCCTGATCTCCCAGGCTGGAGGGAAGGCTGTACCCCTTTCCCTTTGCAGTTACCAGACAGCAGGCTCAAAGACTTATCACTGTCCCCAAGCACCGAAGTCCTCAGCTCTTCAGTTTTGAGAGCAGAGCTTTGTGCTTTCCAGAATCAGTAAAAGAATCCTTGAATTCTGAGGAATTTGTCCAGATCAAATGGAAACGGGTCAGAAATCCAAAGCATATTTTGAGGAGAGCATAATAATTTTCTCCCCTGGTAATATTCAAATATTTGTTCCTTCTTTCATGAAAGACTTTGAAATACAAACAGAAATGTGAAAATTTTGAATTTTCCTGTTTGTTCTGCAACACTAAGCACTGGGAGGATCCTGGGTGATATTTCTGAAAAGGATATACCATTTTCAGATGTCTCTCATTTGGAATAAAATTACCCTCGTCTTCCTATAATGTAAGGCAGGTCTCCAGCCTCCTTTTCCTAACCAAGAGGTGACTTAATAGCAGAGTGGGTCTGATCCTGTAAGGTCCTTGGTTCTGGCTATTCTCCTGATCTTTCCTTAGGAGTAATTTTCAAGAAATAGCACTGGAGCATAAGTTGTTTTTAATGCAATAACCCAGAAGCGCATACGCTGTTCTGTGGGTATTGAAACGTTCATGTTTTTAAACTTGGTCCCCTGGCCTTATTGAAGGGAGGGTGAAATTCATTACTATACTGCTGGATCTGTCTTCAGAAATTTGCAGTAATTCTTCTGCCGTGTACTGCAGCCTCCAGAAATCTTCTCTCAGGACTGAACCATTGCGTGACCTTTGGATGGTTTGCATTGCAAGACTGGGAAATGAATCAGTTACTGTGTGTACAACAGAGTGTGGGTGTTTATATAGATGTAATGTAAAGCTGGGGAGAGAAGTCTCTTGCACAAACAAAAAGCATTGAACTATTGCTTGTATATTCTTAATTTAAATGAAAAAATGACATTTAAAAAAGATCCCAACAGGTGAAAACAGGCCTAAGGACAAGGCTATTATTCTATTTGCTGTTAAATTTGGCAGGACAATGGGAATTAGATTCAAAGAGAGAAAAACAGAATTTTGCCAGAAAATAAACAGCCATTCATGCGTATGTATTCTTAAATAATCCACTTGCTATCCACTTTCTATGAGGCCTGGGTTTGGACCACATTTCAGGGTCTGGATATCCTCATACACATACACACCTGAAATCTGAGCCTGCCTTTGAAATTTATGAAAGAATCTGTTCTAAAAACTAAGTGAGAACTCCACAGAGCTGAACTCTGTTGCATTCCAAGTCTAAACTTTTGACTTGGCCTTGAGTCCATTGTTAACCATTCTTCTTTTGCGGAGATGAATTTCCTTCAGAGTTTGTGAGTTTTATGTAGTTTTAGCACCTGCTTCTACTTCTAAGGTACCTGAGCTTTTAAGATGGTCTTTGCATGAAAGATGCAGCGCGGATGATTGGGCTATAACTTGAATTTAGGACCTCTGTGGTGGTTTGAAGGCTGAGCTGACGCATAACAATGTAAATCCCTCGAAGGGAGCCAATCTCTTTGTTCCTTGGGACTATTTCTCTGAGCACACAATGCTTTCCAGTATCTTTTAGACCCTAGATGTCTACAAAAGCCTATGAAGCACCAGAAGCAATACAGTTGTTTGGCTGACTTCAAAACACATTCCTTTTGGGATGGGAAGGTGGAGGCAGCAGTTTAGCAAATGAGATACATGGAGTTACTCTAAATTTAAAGTCTTTCTAGAAAAAAGGGTGAGATTTTCTTCAATTGCAGGAAATAAGACTAAATAAAAGGGAGGATTCTTCACTTCTCCAGGGATAACTGATGAAAACCAACTGGTTATTGGAGCTGGCAGGAAGGGACAGATGTGCTGTGCTGAGATAGGTCTTTGTAGCCAGTATTCTCATCTGGCTTCTCTTCTGGATATGTTCTATAGAACTTAGACAGTAAGACCTTTTCTATAAGTCTGTGCACTGTGAAGTATAAATATAGTATATGTTCTCTGATATAGCTTATAAAAGTAATAGAAAGGAGCCCATTCTCTGGTTTTTTGTTTTTGTTGGGTCTTTTGGGGGTCTTTATAGAACAATTCCAATAAACTCCAATGAAATATCCATAGTAACCTAAATGAACATTACCCATTACCTTCTAGAGGCTGCTTCCTTAAAGCTTATGAGTGGCAGCACAATCCTATTAGGCCAGCACTAGCAGCTGTTTCATCTTTCACTCCCTGCAAAGTGAAGTGCTGACATGTTAATCCTCACTGCAGAGTTTAGAAGCTATCACTTGGAGCCAACCTCTCAAGCACTGACAGGTCTTTTTAGGATCATTAGTGCTCTTGGTATGGAAGGCCTGCCTCTGCAGGAATGAGCATATTTTACATTTCCCTTTAACAATGTGTTTAACACAGGTTCAATATGAGTTTCTTACACTTTTCCTCTTTCCTTTTTCTAGTTTTACCGCGCACAACTGCTGTCACACTGCCTAGTGCAGAAGCAGCAGTACAAACACTCTTCTCAGGGACAATTTCGAGTTAGCACTGCACCGTTTCTCCAGTTTGACTTTGAAACATGAGTTATATGTACCTTATAATTTGATTGAAAAGGGGTGAGAGCAGGAATGTAAGGGAGAACATGCTGTCCTGGCATCTGCAGAGATGACTGACTTGAAGCTGCACTGCAGGAGCAGGTCACTGCGGCTCAGCCTGTGGTCACACGCCGGCTGAGCCCTGGTAGCTGAGTGTGACTCTCAGGGCCTACAGAGAAAGAGCTGACAGACAGCAATTTCTTCAGCCACTGTAACCCCATCTGAGCTGTAAAAGCCCCCTAAATTAGGATATTAGGACAACACTCCTGTCCCATTCCATACCCCCTCTCCCTTTTGTGACTTACTTATTACAGATAGTGCTGTGCCTTTGGAGGCAGCTGATTGTCACCATGTATCTGACTGATATATGCCATTTTTCACTGGTTTTCACTTGAAATGTGAAATTATTGTTTTTATTCCTTTTTAGTTTGGCTGGTTGAGATGGAATGACTCAGGTATAACTGAAAGGAGAAGCTGGCGAATGTTAAGCTATTATATAATTGTCTTCTTAGATAACATACACATCTAAACAAGATGTAGGGTGGATTTACACATAAAGTAACTACTGCATAATAAATTTTTCCATGCACTTTTTGTTTCATAGAAATGTGAGGCAGCAAATCTTTGTTGGATAAAAGACCTTAGTTTCATCTTGGTATGAAAACATCCAAGGACCATGGAGTACAGAATAACTGCTGTGCTGTACACCTGTATCCCAGATATGGTGTCCATTGGTGTAACTTATCCTCAAGTGTGCGTGGCCTGCTGCTTCTGAGAATTTCTGCTGGCTATTTCAAAGGAGTTACTCACTACCTGATGCAAGACTGGACTGTAGTACCCAAAGTCATGGACTTTGATAAAGCTACTTGTTTAGCAAAGGCCTTGAAATAGACTGGCATTTAGTAGGCAGTAACACAGGTGACCAAAAATGGACAGGACATGTAAACCATATTTCAAGGTTTAATTTAGTTTGCTGAAGATCCAAATGGGCGTTACGATTCCAGCTGTCCCCTGAGTGGCATCTTGTACCTTTCTCTAAATGTATGATACAGTTACTGCAGCAGCTGCACAGAGGACTCTATACAGCATTTCCTATATGCGTGCTTGTATCTGAGAGGAGAATGTGACTCCCTAGTGCTGCCAGGGGAATTTAAGTCAATTTGGAACATATTGCATTAATTTCCAAACTGTATTTTCTCGTTTTCTCTTGCAAGTGAGCACATCTGTGAAGCAGCAGTACCATGACAACATCCGCTGGATTCGAGAAGCCGGCAGGCACAGCTTGGTAAATACACAGCCTCCCACGGCAGATGTGGCTGCTCCTGGTCCTGAAAGCATTTCTTGAATGCTGGGTGAAAAGCAGGAATGGTTGGGAATGAAAACATTGCCTGTAGCTCTTAAGGCTGACAATTGAAACTTCTCTCTCCCCAACAGGGTTTTATGTTTAGCTGAAGCAGCTCTTTCCCTTCACTTCCTCATCTGGAAATGTTAAAATAATCCAGCAATATCTGCTCTTGTATCTGGAGTGAACATATCCGTGATTCACCCTGCACCTCAGTTGTAACCACCTTTCTTTCACAGTGCTATTCAAAATATCCCCCTTGGCATTGCTGTGGACCAACATCCTCACACCTGCAGTTCCCAGAACCCTTTTCAAAACAGGTGATGGGGTTGAAGACCTGCCATCCTTCTGCATTGTGGGAAGCAGGACACCAGTGGATCATCCTTCGTTCTCCTTTTTGGGAGATCTCCTTTTTGGAACGATCTCCTTTCGTTCTCCCTGTGAAGCCAACGAGTGATGCTGTAGGGCTTATTGTGCTCTCCTAATCTGGAAGCACAGCAGAGTTGTGCAGGACAGATGTTCTTTGCCATATTTCTCTTCTCTTCCAGCCCACCATCACCAGTTCCAAACCTCTGTTTCTCAGCTGTTGGTAAGGGATTTGTTGATAGGGGGATTATAGCCTAGCAATCAGATTGATTTAAAAAGTGGAATTTATTAGACAGTAGCAGCTGAATACAGAAATACATCTCATGGATTGTGTGAGTGGAGATAAAACTAAGTTCAAAGAGGGATTTTAATTTTTTTTCTGGAAGCTGGATGTTGGTGAAGAAATAATCTGCATTTTCTTCTATAGAAGAAAAGGGGTCACTCCTGTGACTCCATTCATCTGGGACCTGAAGATAAGCCAGTTGCAGAGAACCTTATCCCTCTGTAATTTTTCTTTTCCAGGTCGTTGGCTCTCAAGCCAGAATCTTATATTCTGATCAGAGAGGTCGTGTGTCTATAGCTGTGGCTATTAATCGAGCCATTTCTGAAGGAAAGATTAAGGTTTGTCTCTTTTGTCTTGATATGTTGCAGTAATTGTGTTTAATATCTGAGACTGGGGTGGCAGGTGGGAAAGGAGAAAGCTTCAACCAATGAGAGCAGAAGTGCCAGTCATTTCCACAGGGCCAGTTTCTGTCAGTGTGGGTTAGAGCTCATCCTCTCTACCTGCCACCACTACTGTACTCTGCCATAGAGCGAGGAGGCTTTAGAAACCCTCTGAAATTTTGTTTCATGATGAGACTGCCTTGTTTTCCGTTTGGGCACCTACAAGCACAACATATCATTCTGTGATTTGCTGAGAGCACAAGGCAGCAACTCCTTAGTAGGGCTCCAAATATTGAGCCTTAAGACACAAGTGAATTGAGCAGATCGTGGTCCTCAGCAGCTGTGTCAATCCATGAAGGATTCCCCTGTCTTATCCTTGGCTTTTTCCAGGCTCCAGTAGTCCTCAGCAGAGACCACCACGATGTGAGTGGGACCGACAGCCCTTTCAGAGAAACGTCAAACATTTACGATGGATCAGCCTTTTGTGCAGGTCAGTGCAGCAGCTGAGGCTTGTCTGCCTGGGCCAGCAGGGAAATGGCTTTAAAACAGAAGTAGCTTTTTTATGCAACATTTCTTAAATGTTTTTGTTTAAAAAACACCCTTTAATCCCAACTAATCAGATTTCCTGAAAAGCTTTGTGGGATTTAATAGTGATACAGACATGAACATGGAGCTGGTTACATAGGAGAGGTCCTGAACACTGCTGGAAATTCCATGAAAACGCACCAGATGTACCTGAATGCAAATGGAGAGCAGTCTCAGAGGATTGTGTCTTCTGTTTCATTTTAATTTTGAATCTCACAGTTTCAAACAGGTGATCTGATTACAGCCTTATTTCCATAGAATTCAAAATATCAAAAGCAGGTCTATAATAGCATTTTTCTTAAAGCAAAAAGGTTCACAGCTGTTTTCATTCTGTTGCCCAAGGACTCAAGAAAACAGTCTGGAGTTTCTGAAAGGAACTTTTCTGGTCATAAGGGAAAATTGATAGTAAAAGCATAAGAATAAAAGGCATTCTGGATTAGACTCCAAGCCTTGCTGCTCACTTAAAGTGTGACTGTGGGCAGATCATGTAGATTTGCTCTATGAAAGGAGCCTTTAATTCTGCGCACCTGACCTGAGCTGACCAGACTCTGCTTTTCAGTTTGTGAAATGATGCTTTAGAGAAATAAACCCAAGAAATATCAGGTTGGAGACCTGAAAAAATGAATGAAGCACTAAGCACTTTTTACCATAAATTTTCCTCAATTTTCCATCTATAAAGTGGAAATTATGCTAATAGCTTTAGCCCAGTGGTGTTTCTGTATGTCACGAACTGACAATCACAAAGAGGTGTGGGATTGGAGGATCTGCTGCTGCAGAAGGAGAAATTATGATACAGAAAGCTGAGCATATTGAATTACTTCCATTATTGGAATTCATAATAGAACCAAATTATGGCTCAATTTTAAGGAAAATATTCCCTGTTATCCTAACTGGATTTCCTGGTGAAATGAGGCTTTTAACTGTGTCCATCAGTCCCACTTCAACACTTTTTGAGTGTGTTGGTGAGTTCTAATAGGCCAAATGAATAGATGCCTGGAATAATGTTTGTTTCTGACAAGCTGTGAGAAAATGGTGCAGCTGCACAGAGAACAGAAATCCAAAGTAACCTCTCCATTTTAGCAACATAAGTAATCATCAGGCAATGCCCTCAGAAGAGGACAATAGAAACAAGGCTTGCTAAACCCCACTGCTCAACATGCTTGATGGTTTTCTTTGCACTTTGTGATTTACATGAACCATTTGCCTTCTCCAAGGGCTTATCTAAAGTCTGTTGGCCACTGATATCACTGGTCTTTGAAACCAGGCCTAAATCTGTTTTACCAGATGAGCCTCTGGAGGCAAGAAAAGAACATCTTAGGCCTTCCTCTCTCCCTTTGGTGCTGTTGTTTTATCACCACTTTTGAGCTGGTTTGGGTGAAATTTGCTCTTCTTTAACATACAGGACTTTTCCAGAATGTTTGTCTGTCTCATTTTGTTTTAAAGTACCTCAGCCTGATGGGTTGCTGCTGCTCTGCAAAGTGTATTTCAGCGCGGACATTTGCAGACAATGACCTTTATCAAAGCCAAGGAGCAGCAGGTTATTGCATTGTTGTTCGCTCCTTGTCTGACCTCTCCTCTTGTCAGGCCAGTGGCTGAGGAGAAAATCTGTACTTTATAGAATACGGTGATTTAGATCTCTCCCATTCAATCTCGACAGCACTGTAATTATGATAATTGCGTTATTAAAGTGACATAATGTCAGATAAAAGATGCCATAATGGAGCTTTTGACAGGGTTTAACATAGATTACCGCTCAAACTCATTTCTCCATCAGATACATAACTGTGGGTCTGCAAATGTGGCCGGTGGGAATATTGTTTTTCTTATTTTTACTGTTAAAAACATGGCAAATTATGTATTGAATCTTTCCCGAATTAAATCTGGACACATGTTTTCAGTAAATTTTAATCCTTTATGATCTGTGTGCACCTCTTTCCACTTCTCTGGGTATATGCTTCAGCACAAATTGTAGTAACTATATAAAATTCCAGTGAACAATTCAGTGGAAATCATGCATTAGTCAAATTATATTTGTTTGCTAAATTATGTTTCTTTGGGGGGTTTTATAGATAAAACAAATCTTAGTGGTTTCAGCAGTTCCTGTTCAGGTTAAAATTCCCCCATGTTCAAAGAATTGGTGTGGCTATCACTTTCACCCCAAATTTGTTCCCAAAATGTGACTCCTTAGCTTTAGGTTCACTTTTTGCACAGGGCTGAAGTAACTCTGATCCGAAAATATTTCAGACTTCTGAGAGCTGCAAGGTGTGTAGTGTTCAGGTGTCCTGCCTCTTTTGAATCCATACACATGGATGTGTCCAGCCTCTTCTTCCATGACTGAAGTGTCCTAAAGGAGTGGACTGTGTTTCTCTCCACCCTGAGAAGTATTTCACAGCTGAGGAGTAGTAGGTCCCTCAGATGCTTGTGTTGGAGCATCAATGCAGGAAGCACCAGAGTCCTCACAAACCACAGTGTGAAACTGGCATTTGATTACTCCAAAGCAGGGGCAGAGAGTGGGAGGAAAAATCCCTCTTGCCTGTTCCTCCCAGGAATGAGATATTCAGTGTTTATCTGTGAGAGAAGCTGTGAGTAAAGCCTGACTAACCCTGCCTTCACACAGCCCCAGCAAAGGTGTCAGTGGAAGGAGGGAGCAGCACAACACAAAAACCAATGTGGTCCATGAGCTCCATAACAACTTTGCTCTCCCCCCAGACATGGCAGTGCAGAATTTCGTGGGAGACTCGTTCAGAGGAGCCACCTGGGTTGCGCTGCACAACGGGGGTGGAGTTGGCTGGTAAGAGCTTATTGTGTTTCTGAAGCTGGCCTCTAAATCCTGTTCCTACTGCTGGGTTTGTGTGTGGGGAGGAGAGGCAGGAGCTGCTGAAAAGACATGTGTAGTACTGGAGGAGAACAGTGTCGTGATGATGGGAAGGATGGGTTTGGACTGAAAGGACAAATTATAAAGCAAAGTGTGGTGTTGTATAAGACTTTTTCTAATTAATGCTCATATGTCCAGAAAAAGTGTTTTGAACGCTGGCCACAGCACAGTTTGAAGAACTGAGCAAGGACAGTCTGCCGTGGCTTTTTTGAACAGATCCTGCTTCCAGAGTTGCCTTCACACATGCACAGCCAGAGTGTTAGTGGATGGATTATGTTTAGGTCTCCTCTTAAGCTGTATTTAAACCTGTGACCTTAGGACCCCAATAAAAATGCTCCATGCTAAAGTGCAATGAGGGTTTTTTGAGATAAACCAGCTCAGGTGCCAGGAAACCCCATAGTCTTTTTCTCCCTGCTTATGCCTGGTAGCATTAAAGACCACAGCCAAGTATGGACTGAATTAAACACCTCCTTCACATGAGATGCAGAACTAAGAGAAATGTCTAAGCTGAAAAGCAGAATGAAAGAAATACTCTAAATGAAGATGGTAACTAATCTCCTCCATACATCACTGAAAGGCTACCTGGATTGGCAGAGGTGTAGGGAAAAGGAAAGCCTGGCCACAGTGCAGTCTTTAGTTCTGGTTTGCTCTTTCCAGCATGTTCCAGCAAAGCCTCTCCCATTTCACAGTCATGTCTTCATTTGGTGCTGTCACCGGTCAAAAGAGGCACAATCCTCTGTTAAACACTGTAGAGAACCCTCTCACTTCTCTTTCAAACAGTGCTGGAATATGCCAAAAACAGTAAGCCAAAGAACTTGTAGCAGATATTATCCTTAGAGACATTTAATGATAATTAACTGTTACTCATCTGGATGAGCTGAATCTAGAAAATATCCCTTCAAGTCAGCTGAGGAATTCCCTTCCTGTACTCTTAATTCCTTTGATTTCAGTGACATAACTACTGCATAGAAGGTACATGAGAGCAAAATTGAATGATGGGAAAAGAAAGCTTTCTGAGGGCTTAAGCACATGGAATGAAGATTTGCCTTTGCTGATTTCAGTGATAAGGACCCATGGCCAGGATTTCATTCACAATTTCCATAATTCTGAATGGAAAACACATACCAGAATGCCTCCCTACTGGTCATCTCAGTCTCAGACTCCAGAGATGGCAGCAGACTTCTTCTCTCTAAATTTCCTCAGCTAAATTTAAGCTTTTAAAATACCTGCTTATGAAATACAAGCAAAGAAAAATCACTTTTCCCAACATGTTGTGTGAAGTATTGGGGATATTTTTATGATAATTATAATTATTAGAATTGCTAAAATAATTGCTTATGCCATGAATGTTCTGTGCATCAAAGATGCTTAATTCAAAGGATACAAATGATCCTATTCCTTTCTGGCCTATCTAAGGCCTATCCTTCCTGGATATTTTTAGCTGTCTGTTCCATTCAAAGACAGCTTGGCCGAACGGTGAGACTGCCCTTAGCTCTGGAAAACTGGCCCTGACCACACTGCATTTTCAATTATACTGTTTTGGTTGTTCCTTAAGTGGAGTTACATCATTTAAAAACTTTGCCACAAGGCAGAGCAGACCTGCTGTAATTTATATAATGCATCAGAAAATTACTGTGTGGCTATTCACTGAAATCAAAATATCTCTAGAAAATAGGGTTTTGTTCTCCTTTTTGCCATTTCCTATGGCTGCTTGGGGGGTGGGGGCTTTTCATTGCAGAACAGTATCTGAACACCTTGTTCTCGGAGCAGTCACCGCCCTCTGTGATTAAATTACTTCAGTTAAGAATGCAGGGCCTGAAAATGAGGTGTGTCTCTGCAGAGCCTTAACAAGCCACCGAGCCGAGGATCAGCTGTGGTAACCAGGTCGTGTCATGAACTGCCCTGGCCTGGAGAGCCCCCAAAGCCAGGCCAGACTGGTGGTTCTGCTTGGCCAAACAATTGTGACACTACCCTGGCTAGTGCTGCACCCCTCTGCCTTCTGAGGAGAGAGAGGAATCACTTAAAGGTGGCAAAAGAAGCAAAACAGCCATCAAAATTGCTTTCTTTGCCTCGAAGAGATAGATGTCTTTAGGTTTTTGACCCTGTTTTTCTTTTTCTCTGGAGCACTAAAAATTCAGCTGACTTTGCCATAAAGAAATCTCCACATGTTTGATAAACGCTTCTTGTCATCAGCTGATTTGGAAATGTGAAAGTGCGAGTGGAAGTTTATATATAATTTATAAACAAAAATACACGTGACTAGAGAGAAATCAAGTTGTCATTGACAAGGTTCTGCCCAGGGATTTCAGAAATGGGAATTGTGCTGTGTTCAGCTTCCAGTCCTCCCTGCAGAACCTGGGCTTGCCTGGAACTGCTGACAGATCTGCTGTGTCTTCCCTTTGAGACTGCAGAAGTGCCTTTTACATGCTTTGTTTTCTGCTATAGCCTTGCGGGACAAACAGGAAAAGCAGGATTAATATATATTTAGCTGGAATCTGCATCACATGTACTCTTGGAGAGACTTAAGATTAACATAGTCTTGACTATAATTACAGCAAATGATTGCATTTCATTTTCTGCTGCCTGTTTGTTTGCAGCAGAATGTACATTAGCACAGAGCCCAGATAACCTGCAGTAACAAAACGGCAGAAGCAATTTAAGAATTGAACTGCACTGTTGACAGCATGACATCTTGATTGTGAGAGAGGCCTTGTTTTCTTTGATCACCTTATGAGGAGACATCTGGAAATTATAGGAGGTAGCTTAGGTCAAAATGCCACATGTTTCTTTAATTATCTGAAAATGTGACCCAATGCTAATGAAGGCAGAGAGCTCCCCTTTAAAAGTGAGAAGTTTTGCTAGAAAATCCATCACAACAAACATTGGCATTCAACATAGGAGTGATTTTAGACAGTAGAACAGATTCTGGTGAGTGATTCTGATTTGCACTGGAGTAACTCCATGGAAATTGATGGAAAGCCTTTAAATTTACGGAGTGCAAATAGATCAGATGCTCCTGTTCATGCCTAAGCTTCAAAGGATGCTCTTTGGGTCAGTGTTGATAGAAGGAAATCTTGCCACTGAAAGAACATCATCTTCCTATATGGAATATCTTTATAAAACACTGGCCCAGAGGTCTGGGTTTCTCTGGCTTTGAACTCTGACAGTAAAGAGAAGTGCTCTACTTCTTGGTCTCTGTATGCAGGAGCAGCAGATTATGGTGGAGTAACTGAATCTAGAATTACATTTGTTGTCATCCAGTCTGATCCCCTCTTTTGGAGAAGACAGTAACAATATGAGCTATTCAAAAAGTAGAATTTGCAAGGAATACAGATGTTTGGCTGTTTGTATTCATCCCCAGATGAGACTAAGAGCAGAATTTGTGAAAGACTTCACACAGTATAAACATCCTGGGAATTAAATTCCAGGCTGAAAAGAGTTGACAGTGTCAATCAAAAAGAATTTTATTTTGAAGAGTCAGATCTTACAATACTCAAACATCTCATTTGAAAATATGACTTTGTTTGAAATTTTCCAGTTAAAAATCTAATTCATTCAATGATGTTCTGCTGTGGGAACTGTCACTTTGAAGAAAACTGTGCCTTTCAACAGAAAAAGCATTTGTAATAATGACATATCTAATAATGGAAAAGTGGAGGGAATTCAGAGAATGGTACTGTTATGGGGAGAGGTGGAGCCCTGGGTTCCTTGCTGAGTTCTGTGATAGGATCCTACTTAGCACACAGGCACTGCATGTGAGTAGTGAGAGGGAATTAACATCTCGTGAGTAACAACATTCCATTGAAAAGGAGAAAATGTGAGTTCTAGTTTCAGGAAGTAGATCTCAGGTCTATGAGGCTCCAGTTTAGCCTCAATTCCCCATTTCCTTAGAAGCTCAAGTTACCGCTGGAAAACGCACATTAAGAAACAATTCCTTCCTGGGCTGGAAGACTCTCAACTCCTATCTGATTAATGGACATGTCTGATGTTGTTCTATGTAAATTTTGTAAACTTATATTAGCTATAAAACACAGAGGACAAAATCCAGCCTCCAGGGATTTCCATTAATGTCTCATAGCATGTACTGTTGCCCTGTCCTTCAGGTATCGCTGATGCTGAGCTTTGATGCCAGAACTCTCACAGATTTACAGCAACAGATTATTTTCCCAGCTACATCCACCATTATTCACCATATGCCACAGAAAGGGAACTCGAGCAGGCCAGATTCTGAAGTCAGACAAGATGTTTTGCTCTACGTTTCCCTGTCCTTTAAAACCAGACTTTTATTTCTCCCAAGAATAATCTGTTCATTTTAACGTATTTCTGTTCTTCTTCTGCCAATAAGTCTGCTTCCTGAAAAGTTGGCACTGATGTCTTTAAACATCTCTGTATCTCATACAAAATGAATGACTGTTTTGGAAATGATCGAGGCAGATGTGCATTAAGTGGTGGTTAACACTTTTTAAATAAAATGCTTATGCTCTGTCATTTGTCCCAAGAGAATATAAATAGATCCATCTGCCTGCTGCTGTAAGTACTGTCCCCCTCAAGATGCTGTCTGTATGGCAGGCTGTAGTGTAGCAAACATGAAGAGCTCAGCCTTTAAACACCCCCTGAGACAGGTAAATCTCTGGCGCATCAGATCTGTTAACCTTTCCCTACCTGTTATCAGAGCCAGTACAGAGGGCAGGACTCGGGAGATACAGAGCAAGCCTAATTTTTGGCATCCCTGCTTGGAGCAGATCCTGACTGCTAGCTGGGCATCAAAAGAAAGGTGGACTAGGTTTGCTGCGGGTCAGGAAACCAGGCCTTTACACTACTAAACAACTTTTTTTGTTGTTGTTGTTGGTTTTTTTGGTTGTTTTTTTGGTTTTTTTAATGTAAGAATAACAGATCACTGGTCTTTTATTCAGCACCATTTCTGTGTTCTCATCCTTCTTCTTGCAGTACCACTGAACAAATTAACTACTGTAAATTTTGTGGTATTGGTTTGAATTATTTTTATTTCATTCTCTTACTTTTTTTTTTTTTTTTTTTTTTTTTTTTTTAATGTAAGAATAACAGATCACTGGTCTTTTATTCAGCACCATTTCTGTGTTCTCATCCTTCTTCTTGCAGTACCACTGAACAAATTAACTACTGTAAATTTTGTGGTATTGGTTTGAATTATTTTTATTTCATTCTCTTACTTTTTTTTTCAATGGGGGATTTGGCCTGGTTTTGGATGGGTCCAAGGAAGCTGAAGAACGAGCTAAGATGATGCTCAGCTGGGATGTTTCCAATGGAGTAAGCAAAACTAATATATGTATACTTGAATATTATTTTTTTTTTAACCTGGGGAAACTTGCTTGGTCTACACAGATCAAACCAAAGAGTTTTGCTGGTGGAAAAAGCATTTATGATTTCTCTAACTGTCAGTAGAGTTTCATCCTTACATGCTGGCAGAGAATTTGGTTCCTTGATTTCGTAGTTGAAAATACATTGAAGTGACATTTTCTTTTTTGAATATTTATCCCACTACAAAAACATTGTCTGCTTAAATGATACTGTTATCTAAAGCAAGTGCTTTTTTAGTTTTGCAGAGCTGGAATGGAGTGCACAATTATTTTTAGTGAGGGAATTTTGTAAGTTTATAAGGTACCTGGCTCTACCAATGTTTATGTGTCCAGGGTTATGCATGGAAAAGTACTGTGTCTACTCAAATACTGCTCATAAAAATAAAGCAGGTATTACAAAATTTACTTGTAAAATCAGAAGGGAAACTAAAAACTGGCAGAGTGT
Source organism: Dasyornis broadbenti (assembly GCA_013397935.1). Taxonomy (NCBI): domain Eukaryota; kingdom Metazoa; phylum Chordata; class Aves; order Passeriformes; family Dasyornithidae; genus Dasyornis; species Dasyornis broadbenti. The sequence goes on from VZRN01005367.1 coordinate 2,155,700, forward strand.
TGAAAGATTTCTTGTCATGAGTTGGTTGCCAGTGTTTGTGCAAATATTGTGCAAGGTGGGTGTGGCAAGAGAAATGTCTGATTTTTATACCACTTGATTCTGTGGTCTGACAGGTCGCCAGGCGCTGCTGGTCGGGGAATGCCTTTGCTTATGAAACCATCTGCCAAGCAATGAAGGAAAATGCCACGCTGAGGGTGACTCTCCCTCACAAGGTGCTGGATGAGAACATCTTGGAGCAAGCTGTGAAGCACTAGTGGTACTCCAAGTGCAATGTTGCTTTTGCAGATATATTTGAAGTTGCTTCTTGATATCCTGTTTTGCTCTCTGGCCAAATGATAAAAGCCTCGCAAATGTCTGTTCCATGTGAGTTCTTTTTTTCCTCTCTAACTTATTAATGGGGCAAATCTGTATGTGTTTGTGACAGGTTTGCCAGGAACAGTCTTTTCACATATTTGGAACAATGTTTGCAGTAAGAAACTGTTCATAATAGGGAAAGGAATGGGAATTTTGTCACTGAAAATTAAATGCAAAAAAAAATCCCCTAACAACAAAAGTCACTTATTCCTGATAATTCATAAATTATTGTGTGTACAAAAGTAATTCTTAGCTATCCTGTCTCGTGCTAAGCATGGCCCTTGCACATGGGCTTCATTCCTACATGAACATAGTGCCAGCAGTCCCTTCCCCCAGTGGACCGACTCTGGAATGTCACACCATCTCCTGGCACTGCAGACATTATCCCTCGGAACAGAAAGGGGTGTTACACACATAAACCTGCCTGGGCTGCTGCAGAGGGGATGTGACGAGCTGCAGTCTCAGGACAGCCCAGAGTCCTCAGGATTGTCTTAAGAAACTCTGGCCCTGCTAGACCCTACTGTACCCACAGGTGAGCACACTCTGCAGCTCCGTATTGCCTCTGCTGCTAAGGAAAGGGAAGTGTTTGTTTTGAATCACAAATGAGTTCTTTACTCTGTTCACGTACTGTGTATGTCTCCAGATGAATACTTGAGAGTCTGGCATCTGCTTGAAACTGAGCCTTCTGTGAAGTGCAATCTGCAGTTGATAGGAATTGCTTTACAGTATGGAAAAAACCCGCCCACATTGCCAATTTATACGATTGAGATGTGAGTAGCTGTCAGGCAGATTTGACAGCCTTTGCTTTGACATATGTTATGCATTACCTTATTAATAATCACAGTGGTCTGGGCCCAAAGTTAGTATTGGTATTGTGTAAAACCACTCGAGTCTTCATAGCCCAAAAACGCTGGTGGTTCTTGCTTTGTCAAGAGGAACAACCAGAAAATACACTGGCTTTTCTTGTAGCAAGGAATGTAGAGCTGTTCCATAGACTCATCTTGATTCTGAGTTGAAAATACATCACTGACAATACATTGAAGAAATATTTATTATTAATTCTTCACTTTTGTATTATTTAGTACTGGGGTACCTGCCAGTGTATTCGTCTTCACATCCCAGGCACAAAAGGACCCTTATTCTTGTCCTTGTAGCTTTATTGTCCAGGACGTAACCTTTCCAGCATAGCCACATTTAATGCCCCTCAAATCCCTGGGAGTTTCTAAGTCTGGAACGCCTGTAGGGAGACACAGAACCCAAATGTATGAGTGCTGTAGAAGAGCTATGAGTCAAAATTCAGATTATGAAGTCTATTAATGAGGTAGCATTAGTTAAGGAAAAATGGGGTACAGAGAGGCAGTGAACTGGTGAGCAGTTCGTCTTATTTGTGACTGTTCACTGGAGTTTATTTTAATGATGTAGTATGTAGTTACATGTATATGTTTAAATCTACTTTGGTCTTTTAACTGCGTATCTCAAGCACATAACAAATGTGAACTGGCTGAGGTTTACAATACCTTTGGGAGGGCACAGGGAAACACTAACCTGTTGCTGTCAGGGATGAAATAGCAGGGGTGTTCCAGCACACAGAAACCATAAACAACCCCAGTGCGAAGCTCCCTTTCCTGAGGCCTGCTGAGCCTCCATTTATCTGTTCTCTACTTGTCTGCAGAGAAGCTGAGACTGTGAATAGGCTATTGTTGTGTGGGGATGCTGATGTCATTTTTAGGTAGCTGACCTCACTGCTGGACAAAGCCCATACAGAGAGAAGTTTTAAATCCATCCATCTGCAGGCATTGCATTGGATATGATCTGGGCAGTGAATTTCTGCAGTGCAGTGAAATCTCAAGCTTGCCAGGCTGAAGCATTCTTCCTATGAATCTTAGCACGGTAATGCTTTCCTAAAATGCAGCTGCTTCTCCTGACAACCTTGTGCCTGGCTGCAGATATAGGCAAGAGGTTGGTGACAGGTTTAACATCCTTCATCCATGCATGCACTTTTCTGTTAAACAATAAACTTGGGGGCAGACCTTTATTTTCCTACGAACATAAAAGATGGTGCTGGACAGACCTCCAGAGGGATATTGGAGCCACCAAGGACAGGGCAGGCCCACACCCAGTGGCACTCAGCCTAGTGGAGCTCTGGGTGTAACCACAGCTCCAGCTTCCCTGGAGCGTGCCTGGCCAGCAGTTCACACCCTGGCTGTAGGTTTGATGCTCAATTGCTGAGCAGAAAGGAGGAATAATCTGAGCAGAGGAAGGATCACAGCACCATCTGCTGGGACTGCTCGCCTGTCCCACGGCAGCTGGGAACTAATATAGGATGATGTTATCTTTTCCTTAAGTGTTGGAAAGCTCTACCTGTGAGGCCATAGCTGGAATGCCTGTGTCCAGTTCTGGGATCCTCGGTACAAGACAAGGAACTACTGGAGAGGGTCCAGCAGAGGCCACAAAGCTGATGAGGGGTCTGGAGCATCTCTCTGATGAGGAGAGACTGAGAGAGCTGGGCTTGTTTAGTCTAGAGAAGACTGAGGGGATCTCATTAATCCATGTAAGTATCTCGTAAGTGTCTGCCAAGAGGAGCAATGGCCAGAAAGTAAAACACAGTTTCACCTCAACGTGAGAAAGAACTTTTTTACGTAGAGGGTGGCAGACCACTGGGACAGGGTGCCCAGGGAGGTCGTGGAGTCCCTATGGAGACAATCCAACCCCACCTGGGAGCGTTCCAGTGTCCACCTGCTCTGGGTGACCCTGCCTTGGCAGGGGGACTGGAATTGGTGATCTCCAGAGGTCCCTTCCAACCCTAATTATTCTGTGACTCTTCCTGACCATTACCAGGAATACCAGCACGATCCCCAGGACCCGCGATGATTGCAGCGGCGCCACGCTCGGTATGGCGTGAGTCGCTCCCCGCTGTGCGATTCCCAGCCGGGCGGCCCTGCCCCGGGACAGCCCCGCTCCGTCCCGTTCGTGACTCCGCTCTCCGGGTTTCCCGGGCGCCGCCCGCGCCGCGCCCGCTCCGTGACTCCGCGCTCCGGGTTTCCGCTGCTGCCCGCGTCGGCCCCGCCCCGCGGCTCCGGTTTCAGGCGCTGCTACAGGGACCCCCAAGATGGAAACGCAGGGGCTGCCGGCCGCGGAGGCG